>NW_019775848.1:0-69840 GCF_001039355.2 Lingula anatina
CTGCCTTGTTATTGTTTTAAATCATAATTAGATGCAGGAAAACCACTACTTTCAGTAATCTGGATAAAAATAAAAGGTTACAATATCTGTAATCTGCATTAGCTATAAGTTTTGGGTCTACACGAGAAATGTGCAGGGTTAATTGCTCACAAGAAACATTGGTATTGCCTACAGGTACGATTGTCCATGTCTGCCAATCATTTGGAATTAGTAATTATAAAATTTCTTCTAGTGGCAGGGGAATTCTTCAGCATGGCATTTGAGAAAATCATTATCTTAGTCCTTTCTGTTACCCTTACTAACTCTAATCCTTTTCCTACTGAAGAATGCTGGGTGCACACAGTCATTCCTCGAGAGAGGGTCGCATGCCACTGTTTTTCCGATTTTCTCGAGTGTTGTTGAGGAATAACCATTTCATCACGAGTACATTTTATTCTTTAGATCAGAAATGAACTTTAAGTCAGATGTGGACAGTTTCTTGAGATTATACCAATGATCCAAACTATTTCAAAGCAGTCTTGTTTATTCCTTACTTGTTGTTCCACCTTTGATGTTAAGAGCAACAAAATGAATTTATTGATGTTTAACTGTGTATTATTCGTTATAACATATTTTACAAAGGTAGACAGTTTACCTGGAGGAATTCATGATGGAATGTTTTTCCTGGGTTGAAAGATGGTACTGATATCATGTAAAATTGAATCCAGAATGAAGTTATTGAAGAGTATGAACAACATATTAATTGAAAGATCTGTATCAATCTGCAATTTAAAGGGATAATAACTCTTCGTTTCGGCCAAAAAATGAATTTTCCTGGAGTAAACAACAATTTTCCTATACTTACCAATGGTCAATGAATCCATTTTTACATTCAAAGTTAGTCCCTGGTTTTTTTTTAAAAAGTTCGGTTTTTTGTTAAAATCTCTTAAGAGATTTTAACAGAGTATAGCCATCAATGGAGGTCACGTGGTCTAAAGAGAAGCTCAGATATCAGAATAATAGCTATCGCTGCTGTTTTTGTGGTAAAACAAAATATGTTATATTTCTATGAGTTATTCACAATGTTTTTATTGTGAAATAAAGATCTCATATGAAGAGTTATTATCCCTTTAAGCATTTGAAAATAATCAATAAATCAGATTGGTAGACAGTTTTGGTTAACTCTGTAAATTCTGGGTAAACGGTGCTATTTGGTATGGTCTAGAACTATAATTCAGCTAGTCAAAATTCTACTTTCAAGAGGGGACCAGTGGTGTTTTTTTTTTTTTTTTTTAGAAATTGAAGGCTGGTTAACAGTGCTACTCAGTGATTTCAAAATCAAACAAAACTATGGTTTGGTAGTCATAGAGCTGTTTCAAATGTGACCAAGGAAGAAATAAAGGAGAAAGTCTTTTGTATAATTGCAAATTTGCATAATAACTATTTGTTCTTTATCATTAAAAATGCATATTATACATACATGTGTATTCTACACTCTTCAATAATGTGACTGTACACAGATTTTCCGTCAGTTCACAAAACAAATCTTAGATTAACAAAATAACGTTTCACTAAATTGAGCAGCTACATATACAGGTACATCAAATGTCCCTTCTGTTTGCAATATAAAAGCAGCAAGCAAAAGATCTATAAAAAGTGTACACATACTATGTATTTATTAAGAATACTGATGATCTGCATCACGAGGAAAAATAAATGCTACAAAAATAATTTATATACTCCTAAATCTCTATCTCTAAATCAATCTGACTCTTCTGAGTTTCCTGAAAGTAATTTTTCACATTTGTGTGAATGTGTATGTAACCTCTGTCATATTGTATAAGCCAATCTGCTCTGTATTCTTCCAAAATAGTGGCATTATAAAGATGCTTGTATTAGGCAATACTTATTACTTTTAACAACATTAGTGAGTATGCAATCGAAACACTATAGTACTTGGATGTAAAGACGCAAACCTAAAATTCTAATCTTAATATAAGAAGCAGTCTGTTACATTGTACCATTTGATGCAGTACAGTGTAGATTCAATTAAAAAGACATCAATACTGTCTCAAATTTAATACAAAATCTAATGGAGACTGTCTTCCATAAATTATAACCTGATAGCCTTGTTAAAACTGCTACATAAACTGGTAGTAGCTAATATTTGAATATTTGATTAATTTTAAATCTAGGGACAACGCACAAATATTTGTACATGTATGCAATATTGTGACATGTCATCATTCAAATTTTCCATCACTGACACAATCAGGTCTTTACTTCTTTTTTCAACCTCTTCAAGTATATGGAATGCGTTTCATAAAGTCATCAAGGAGAGCATATAACGCTTTTCCTCCTTTTCTCTGAATAAACTTAGTTTTTTTTATTGAGAACGTCTATGGTACAAGCCTTCTGGTCTGTAAATAACAATCTCTGTTTGCCTTTCCTAATAAGGCATGGTAAAGGGGACTCACCACTGTACTTACTGCCATTTCTCAGAATATACACATACTGGCATGACATAGGAACTTGGCACCATACCGCAAGATACCCTTAACCTATTTTTTTTACCACACACTGGCTTTCTTAACCTATTTTTTTTACCACACACTGGCTTTCTGTTCCTTAAATTTTACCAATTATCCCCACAGGAAGGAAGGTATTTATTTGATTATTTCATGTTCTGGTGGTTTGATTGCCTGATATACTTTTTTATGAGAGAAAGACATAAATTCTTAAAAAACATTTTCACCATGGAACCGTAAGTATTCATTACAACAATGAGTTCAAGAAGAATTCCTTTGAAAGTTATAAAAGCTTTCAACCAACTGATCAGAGAAATTATATAACTTTAAAAATCTGCCAGAAACTACACTAACGCATGCAAATGTAAGCTACAAATCTGTACTAGTAAACATTTTCATGTGGTCATTTACTTTCTACACAATTATCTTAAGTACATGTAACTCAAATTCTCAATCAATGTATTTTATGTAAGTTCTTCTTGCCACTAATGCTAAACAAGTGAGGACCCCAAACCCAAGGGTCCATTTCAATATCTTATGTCTCTTCACTTTCCTCTTCTTCTGTGGCCAGGTGGACGCCGGACAATAGGCACTTTGTCTAAGTTCTTCTGTGGCAACTGCTTGGGGTCGGAGGTGGTAGAGAACCTTTAATAAATCAATTTTTAAATTAAGTACCACAACCTGCAAGTAAATGTTCCAGTACATTAGTATAACAATATACTGGCTGCCTATACATATATATATCTCAATACTGTATATATCAGTACTGTATACTTTTGTATGCTTTAATACATCAACATAATGTACCTACTCAATGGATTTGGATTCATTATACATTGTACCACCATACACTGTACCAGTAATTAACATGATAAATGTAGTAAAGGCTAATAAAATATCTGGTTTACATTCTGTATCACAATTACCAAACGAAAAAAGAGGACACAAACTTGAATCAACATTTCTTGCTATCAAAGCAACAGAACATTAAATAAGGAAAGTGCACGGCGCCGACAATGGCGACGACAGACGCAAGTGATGGCAATATGTACAGACACATCTGTGTCTGTACATAAAAATGTCTTTCAAATCTATGAGAGGTATAAGATTAAAACAAAGTACTGCAATGGCTTGTTCTTTTAAATGGGCAAAAATTATCACACTTTCAGATACATAATTTCATAATAAAAAAATTATATTTTTATATAGCATTTGCAGAGCTTTTACTGCACAGAGTATAAACTACCGGTAGCCTGCTTCTTAATTTTGTTGCTGCCGCAAAATAAAAATACAATATCTGTAAAATTCACATAATTTTCCCCATTGAAAAGATGGGAGTAATTTACTGTAGACAACCACCAGCAGGAAACTGTAAATTCATACACAACTGTATATGAATGGTGAATATCTTTTTGTTTACCTCAATGGCAGTTCTAGTTCCTGCTTGCACAGCACCATTCATGAAACCACACCACACTGTGGCCGACTCTGTCCCCCCAAAGTGGATTCTTAAAGAAAAGTTTGAAAAAAAAAAAGATAATTATTGAATTTTTCTAGATACTGCAGCAGCTTTATTGAATATGTGAACTTGAAATTATCTCTGAACCTATAACCTTTATAAATTGCTTGTCAGTAAAATTTTTCAAATGGAAAATTCAGAAATCCTTGCCTAATTTATGCTACAGGCAATTCTAAAAATATCAGAAAGTTCCCTTAGATGCACATTCTAGCAAGAATGATACTACTACTGGTAGTAAACTTTACTCAATAGTAACTATTTTTAACCTATTAAATGGTTGCCTTAGGCCTGCAGTAAAATAGGCCATGCATCCTGTAGTAGCTGGGGATACGGGTCCACCCAAAGTGTAAGGCTCCTCTCCCCAATTCTGTTCTACATAGTCCAGGCATTCCTCAGCTTGGGGACCTAAGAACTCTGCAATGCCAGACAGCACTGCTGCCTTTCTCTTTGATGCCTGACAAAAAATAAGCAGAATCATAACTACATGTACCACTGGATCAAGTGCTGAAATAAAAGGGGGGCAGGGTCATGCTGTTTAAAAAAAAAAGGATGCAAAATATGCGCTGCTGTAATATATAGCTACTTGCATCAACAATTTGCTATGTACATGTATACTAACATAACCTCTATCAAAACCTTGCAGTTTATTCAAGCATATACACTGTGTTTCTCTCTGCTTAAAAATTCACTGCAGGTGTACATATGCATGCACGTACATGTATATCCACATATCATTAATGAATTTAAAAATTAAATTTATATTTAGAGAGTTGAATCCTTAAATAAATTACGCTACAAAATATCATGAGTCAAACTTCTTTATAAGCATACAAAGCAAGTACATACTTCATCACAGCTCCATTTAACTGCCTGTTTGGCTGCCACAAAGCCAACCAAAGCAGGATTCCCATTTGGAGAGGTTGCATCAAACACCACCCCCAGGGGGCCATCTTCTCCTGTTTTAGTTCTGCCACATGTTACGATCTCCCCAGAGAAACCTGCATCCCGCCAAAAAGTCTAACGGACAAAATACCAAATAATAGGTAAACAATTACACAATGTATATTTATTTATTTATTAATAATCAACTAAATGGCAGAAATTTCTGGGGCTGAGCACACAAAGCATTAATTCGAGGCTAGAAATTGACTGAATATGGATTATTTACGAGCCACTTACATGTAATAGCAGTATCAGGACTTAATTGATAATTCATGGCCAAGACTGATTAAAATGGTATGAAAAAGTCATGATGAGACTCCATGTTTCACATGTCTGGTAAACATTTACTGATGACATTTGACTCATTAGAGTACATGTTCTAGTGTGTGAACAAAAATGTATCGGGTTAATTTTTCTCACAACTTTTGACCTCTGCTAATTAATCTAATGGTCCAATATAGTAACTATATATATTCTATAATTATAAAGTTTTGAGAGTTTTTAAAGGGAAAAAGTCACTGTTACATGTATATGCATCTTAATACAAAAGTAAAACATACATTTTGATAAGTAATAATGAACTTCACAATACAACCAGCTGGCATTCTCTTGAACAGTTCCAGTTTTTCAAGAGGCAAACTTGGATTGAACTGCACTGAGGCTAAAAAAAAAAACATTTCATATTTATCCAAAAGGTCAAATATTTAAGGAAAAAAACCTTAATTCATCCACTGACAGGTACTGGTTATACCGCAGGTACTACAAAATGCCTTTTAACACAATTATATTTAGCATACAATCATGTACTTTCATTATCAACCTAAGTAATGAAAGAACAAGAAAGCTCCTCAAAACTTTAACATTCCATATTCAAAAGTAATCCCATCCCCGCATTGTTTTGTTTTTTGCCAGTGTTGATATTCAATAAAAAAAAACAATATTACAGTATATATGTAAATATTTCACTGAACTAGTTAATACAAAAGAACATAAGCTTGTTACATCAGCATTAGTATTTTCAGAGAGATTTACTCAAAAGTTCATCCTAGCAAAATTACTAACATTCCTCTCCATATATATACTAGAAATTAAACACAACATTCAGCTTTTCTATAAACACAGAAAAAATATTTTGGGTAAAATTTGAAGTCATGTCACTTCAAAAAATATGATACTAAAGCGAACACTGTTTTTCCCAGTATGTGAACCAGTTTACCAGTATATACGTCACCTGTTTGTTGAGGCATTGTTGTAAAAATTGCTCTGGAGCACCTGAAAACGTCCCCTGTAGTTGTGGTTATAAGTACTTGTGTGTCATCCTTCAAAATAAACATAAACAGAATTTGACACATCATTTCCTTAGCAAGAGAGCTGATGCCAAATTAAAACACCTATAATCAGCAATCCACATTTTTAAAAATTTATAACATTTTTGCATACCCCATTTACAGCAATTTTCTTTTAAAACAAGGCTTCTCTTGTAAAATATTTAGCAAAGAAAAGTCCATAGCGACACATTTTTGTGTTAGCAATCATTTCGTATCTTTAGGTTTAAATGTAGAAATCTTCGATAGGAAGCATGTGATCCTTTTGTATATGGACATAATGATATCAACTTACTTGGGTCACTGTCATTACAGGGTTATTTAAATAAATATTTTGCTTTCCAACTTTTTCAGCCAATAATTGAGATATCTGTTGAGTTCCACCCTAAAAGAGTAAATTTAATTTTTTCACAAAGCATGTTCAATTTTTTATTTATTTTCAGAAAAATCAATCACAAATTAAATATATTATAAATAAAACAAAATGATGCCATGTAGATGTAAAAAAATTCACTAATGTACCAATCTAGTTCTTTGAATTAGGCAATATCAATAGTGTTGGAAATAGTGTAGCCAGTTAAAGAAAATCATTAATGTAATGAATTAAGTGCATTTTGGACAATAAGATTATATAAAGACATATGAGCTAAAGGTTATTTTCAGTGGTAAATCACTATAATAAAAGGATTGCAATTTTCCTTGCTAGCTAGTCAAGTTTTTCAGACTGGCCAGTAATAACAACATATGTACTCAGTAGTACCAGTAGCAACATTTACTGATAGGGATAATTGGAGTTTTGGCAGGTGAAAAAAACTTCTGAATAAATATCTTTTAAGACCTCCACCATTGTTCTCTACCTTAACTTTGAATTCCTGCCCTGCGCCTTCAGAGGACTCTGTTAGAGCTTTAATCCCACCAGCAGCATTATTGTATGCCAGAAAATACAGCAAAGATATCTGAGAGCAGTCCACTCCAAACATCACTAAGACTGCACAATCTATGGCTTCCATAGCAGCTGGTAAAATAATCCTGTTAACTTTTAACTAATTCGTAAAATACAGCATAACAAGTGAAAATATAATTATTACTTTACCCAAAAAAAGTAAGGATATGGAATGCATTCTATTTACTTGAAATTCCTAACTAATGATTGAAATGTTTAATAAATTTTTTAAGGACACTGTGTAGCAGATATACATTAAATTATGAGATGACAAATCTGGGGAAAATAACCATTATTCTAAGGTTTTTTGTTACAAAAAGAATCATTCGTTTAAGTAATAGATAGACCCCGAGTCAGCGAGGGTTATGTGGCATACACGAGTGCTAAGCACGAGTGGATGTCACATAACCCTCGCTGACTCGGGGTCTATCTTATTTAGACCACGGGTCCATTAGTGGGTTATAACACATTCATGCGAGATGTGCGGTTATGCGAATTACACCACGTCTGAATCTTTTGTTCTTCACTTCCACCGTGGTCTAATGCTATCAATGATATATATACATATACATATATATAAACTCACCTTTTGTCCAACAATGTTCTTGTTTAAAATCTTCTACAGTAACACTATCCCATTCCTCAGCATACTGACATTTATATGGGTCTTCAATTGGAACTTTGGTACTCATATGATCTATCTAAAATATAAAAAAAAAAGGTTACTGGCTGTCTTCATTACAGCATGCAGGTGATTTCTTTTAAAATCAATTATAATTGTAGCTCAATATACGCCCTCACCTCCACCATATATTGAGAGGACTACAAAGAAAAGTAAAAGCAAACAAAAATCAAAATGTTTACATTCAAACCTATTAATTCAAAACAAGTCTCCAACACTTGGAAAAAATTCTTTTTATCTACACAAGATAATATACATTGATAGCGTCTGTGCACATCCATTCTAAAATACAAGAACTTCCGTTACCTTTTTCAGAAAAAAATGAAGATCTAATAATGCCCAAATGGGTAGTGTTGGGATGTCTGAGACATATGTTTTAATTTTGTTGTTTCCGAGCTTCATGTACTTCTTTCCTTTGTTGTACTGACTATACACCTCAAGGCCCAGCTCTTGTAACAGCGCCATTATGTGAACCTGAGTCCTGCAATATATATATTTTCATTCTGAATATTCATTGAATCATGACATTAAACCAATTTTCAAAGTTGTTAGTTTTTTTTTCGTTTATCACATTTAAAACATTAACCAAGTTACAGGATGGATGAAATAAAACAAATGTACATGTATATATACACTTGTATCAATCATTACAATTATTTACTGCTTATTTACATATTTGCAAGATTAAGCTGTTTTTTATACTTATTTTGCAGGTGAACACATTCAAATATCAAGGATCTTAATGAATACAGAATTATTTAACAGTACACTGCCACTAAGGTACCCTTCTGGACTAGTAAGTGTTAAAGCAGTACTCCCCAAGAACAGCTGGAGTACTCCTGCAACCATTGCCGGAACCGTATTTTGTCAGTAAGGGTAGTTACACACTACCAAGTGAAAGTAGTTGTTTCCTGGCTAATATGCTGTTAACACTGTACCCGGTACATGGACAAACAGATGTTTTACTAATTTCTTTTTGACACTATGAAAAAAATCCACTGTTGGCAGCAATTATACAATGCAGAATTTCAATTATATCGTAATTTTGCAGCCTTCTAAATTAAAGAACATAAAAGTCCTTAAAGTTATACATATCTAATATAAACAAATAATTTCAAGTAATAAACATGATTACACAATTTCTTTCTGAGTGATTTGTGTGCAATACAACCATCAGGCCACAAAAATGGTAGATATGATGATTCAATTTCTTTTTATTTATTTATTGATTTATATATTTTTTTTTCTCATTTATTTATGATCCCAAAATCCAGAACTCAATTTTTAAATACTGCATGCGCATGAGTCACATAATTAGGTACTAGGTTTAGTACGTATAGAAACAAACGGTCTTCAAAGCTTATCTTGCCACATACACATACCTTCCTACCCACTGTCCACCAAGATCCCATACATCTTCTCCTCCTGCTGCTTTTAATGTTGTTGTTAAAGTGCGACCACCAACCCTATCTAATGGAACAATTATAGATAAATATTAAACTTGACATAAATACTTGTATGCATTTTAAGAATGACGTTTCAACTTCACTTTCAATTATGAGTCTTACATGAAATTTTCTTTTTCTAAAAAATAATAAATTTTTACAGGAATTCATAAGAACTTGACAGCTTCTGGTGCCATTTTTTATTTAGGCACTTTGATTAATGTCTGCGACTTTGTCCATGCACTAGACCCCTCCCCCTTTTAAGACATTGAATGTCCCTCCGACATCCGAAACCATTCAATCTTTTAAAGACTTTCTGTACACGCTGAGAACGTACGTGCTTTAAAACATACACATTCGCTATTAAAGGTGACATTAAACTGTATTTTAAGTAACCCGAGAAAATAACATTTCCATTATCGTCTCACAGGATATGTGCACGATATTTGTATTGGTTACCAGGAAAACAAATCTCTAGAAATGTGCTTGTATATACGTGATAGCTGTGTGCCAAGGGCATTTCACAGGAAGCAAGTTACACGTTTTGCATTCGTTTAAACCCCCTGACCGGGCCTAAACCCGAAAATCATGTTGACAAATGGCGAGAAAGTCAGAGATGAAGAGACCTACCTTTTGCTTCCAGCACAGCCACGCGAAGACTGGGGTCTCTTTTTGTCAGTTCATACGCTGCACTAAGCCCAGACAACCCTGCTCCTACAACGACTACGTCCACCTCGACTGACGCCGGACTTGCCATCTTTTCATCGGTCTGCTAAAACACCTGCATTGACAGTCAAAGTCCGCGGCCTTCACCGAAAGTAGAATATGGCGTAGTGCTATAAATAGCTCGACCTAGTTCATTTAATAAAACTCGAGATCGAGGTTTGGAATTCCCTAAGCTAATGTGAAAGAAATTGATGCGAAGCGGACCCTCCCTCGCCCCTTGACGTGGGGTGCGGGGCCCACTGCAGGGCCCCGAAAATTTTGGTATTTAGAGGGCAAACGATGCCATTTGGTACGGTTTAGACCTATGATCCAGGTAGTCAAAATTCTTATTTCAAGAGGGGACTATTCTTGTTATTATTATTATTTTTTTAATCTAATGGGGGTCAGGACCCCCCTGGCACCCCCAATAATCCGCCACTGTAATGGTCTTCAAAGCTTATCTTTTAATTAATGGTAATTTAACCGTTAACTTTTTTATCTCTTTTATTTATTTATTTATTTATTTATTTATTTATTTATTTATTTAGGCTATTTATTTATTTCGTAAAACTTTCTTCTTGTATCTACCGTAGATCTATAGGCCCTATATGACAATTTGGAATTGTAAGATTTTATCATTCCTTAGTCGCGACATCTCTTTAAAATATTTATAAAACGTCCTCTACTGTCGCTTTTTTTGTGTGTATTAATATGGTATTTATTCAAAGGCAAGCAATTAAATTTTTATATCATTTATATATTAATTTTTCTTGTAGCTGGTCCTGTGATATTTTCCGTAGTCAGAACTTTGGAGGAAGACCAGTTTCCTTCACTTTACTATTAAATATATTCTCATTGAAGCACACGTATCACGTAAGCGGCCATAATAAAGTTTCCGTTTTTATAAGAGAGCCCGTCAGAAGAGTCCAAATTCCAAAATGCAAATAAACCACAATGCCCACACACGGAGCCGCATGGGTTTCAGCAAAATCGCACGTGAATCTAGATGCTGACAGTCCTTATTTAAACTCATAGGTAGGCCTACAAATGAATAGAAAACAACAACAATCTAAGCAGTCATAGTTAAAGGAATAAACCTATAAGAACAACTGGTTTATATCATGTGGATGTCTTGGATATTTGCATGCCTAGTTGGCCTAATTTTTGTGAGCTTTTCCAAAGCCAAGCCTGCCGCTGACATACACGTTGCTGGCGTTATTGAGTGCCCTACAGATGCCGTGACAGACGCCTTGGTCAAGATATCCAGCTGCTGGAACTATACAGTCGACAACATGCAAGGGACTGAGGACATATCGGGGTCTGTTCACGTGACGTGAGTAGCCTATTTTAAATTTTATATGATAAATATAATTATGTAGCATATAATGCTTATTATTTATTTAATGTACTAGTAGTTACCAATTAGTTGCAATTGTTTTATCAAAGGTCAGTTTGAGGCAATGTATAAATTCCTGCTCTCCTTACAAATCCTGCGCCGATTGATTTTTAAATGTATATGGGTACATTCTTGACAGAATTAGAACCCTACTGTTATATATATATATATATATATATATATATATAAGGAACTTGTAATTTAACTGAAACAGCATTAATTGCTCGAAAACACACATATTCTACATGTAGCTCTCACAAGCATGAGTACAATCACATCGCTCATATAGGATATTCCACTTTATTTTAATTTGCAAAGACCATTCTAATTCCTCTTTTCAACAAAATATAGACAACACTTGTTACCTTTCCTCCTGTGTGAGTGCATCGCTTGGAGACAAGTAACCTCATTTAATTCTATGCATATTAAGGATTTGAGAACATAAAAAAGGCGCCACAAACTAAGTTCATACAAACGATACAAAACCACATGCTTACATTCTTGATATGTTTATTGCAGTCTGGAAGACAACTGGGGGCACATTACGAGAGGGAGACCGGAATATCATCGTGTCAGTACAGGGGCTCAGTTTGGACGATACTGCCGCCAAGATCACTTGGCAGTTACCTACGACGTCGCTGGTAAAGTCACTGCAACGGCGCGGTTCTTCATTATGGGCAATGTAAAGCAGAGCAAGATGGAAACGTGCAGCTTCAGTGTCCGATCAAGTGCACCCAAACCCGTCACTTTGGAGTCACGCGTCCTTGTGGGTAATGCGGGGGGAGATCGCTACTGGAAGGGGTTTGGACGTCTCTTTATGTAGAATGACTGGAAAAACTGTACTAATCACTGTAGACTAAGCACAAATTGTTAAATGTTCAGAGGAAATGACAGATGTCTATGTACTTGTACCTAGAATCTTGTAGGGCTTTGTGATAAGGAGAAAAACAAACGTTTCAGGCACTATGTGGACTGTCTGGAAAATATTGTAGCATGCATTAGATGAAAACTACTTATTCTCAGAACCTGCTGCTGTTTAATACTCTGAAAGTTAATAAAACCAAACATTTACGCACATCAAATCAGAAAGAAAGTCGACACAGCTGTTTTGTAGTGTTCGTATCAAAACGTGTTCAAATTGATATTTTTTTAAACCTTAAATGGAAGCAAAAACTACGTAATGTAGGATTTTAATTTATTGTTAAGACGTACGTGTATTGTGTAAAGTGGGTGCGTTTACAAGGTTGATGGTGTACCGTATGTACTGGTGACTTCCTTATCTCGCTGAAAAGACACTCCCAAGAAGGCGGGATATGCTCGTACCCGATTTTCCAATTTTTTTTTTTTTTTTTTTTTTTTTTTTTTTTTTTTTTTTTTTTTTTTTTTTTTTTTTTTTTTTTTTTTGTGAAATGAAGATCAACATGTCTTTTTTAATCCTCTAATGATCTCATACGATGCGTAGGCCTAAATCATTTTATTAATAATCAGAAAAAACAAAAATCCGAGTAGAGGAAACGTATGCTTTTAATATATATTGTGCCTAAGGTTAAAAGTACAAAAACCTAATTCAGCAAAGTATTCATTTTACAGAATCATAATTTGACATTAAATGTGAAGAATATATTTTAAATACCCTTTTATCATTTCAGGGTTTGCTATCAGTACCTGCACTGCATATCCCGCAAAACGTGAATCTTTCGGTGCAAAATCTAAAATGTCTTGCTTCCTTCAGGACATCTTTTTAGTTCTTCTGCACCATTGAAATGTTTATGTCAAATATAATTGGAAAGTGCAGTTTGAATTAAGAGTTGACATCAAGTATTTCCTGTGTCTTATAGCAAAATAACGGAACGTGATAAACGGTGCGTTTTCATGAAAGAAGATACGCTTTCTAGATCAGTTTTGAATTCCGGACGTAAACAAGTTCCCGACCTTGAAGTAGTACTCTTAATTACAAATCGCTCTTAATTACAACTGTGTGACGTCATACGAGGCTAGAAAATGTGCTAGGAGCCGCTTGAGGTGTGGCTACCTTTAAGCAGTAAGGATGAAATCTTATTCGCCTGGAATGTCATCCTACCCAAGGGTGGATCCAGAATTATTTGAAGGGGGAACGGTTTTTAGGAATGACAGGCCGCGGATGCGAAGCCGCCCCTCGCCAGCTGCCCCCCCCCCCTCCCCCCCCCCTTAGCATGGGATTCGGGGCTGAAATTTTGGTATTTTAGAGGTTGAACGGTGTCATTTGGTACGGTTTAGAGTTATGATTCAGCTTTTTTCGGAAATCGAAGGGGGGTCAGAACTCCCTGACACCCCCTTTAAATCCGCCACTGCTAGGAAACAATATGAAAGTAACATTCCAAACACGGTAAATTCATACTATTGTACAAAATAATGTAATTATACAAACCTAAAGACAATGCAGTCAAAAAGATACCCGTTGGATAAAATTTTGGTAGATTTAATTCTTTACTGGACCGCATTCTTTTGTCTGCTATTATTGGTGACTCTCCTGCAAATTCTGTGAAATCTTGTTTCGTATTACGCTGAGTCGTTAAACTTTTTGGTTATCTTGGAAGATTCCGATCAACTGATAAATTGCAAAAGACCCTAAATGCCAATATAACCTCTATCCTATAAATCCAACAAAATTATTGTATTGCAATAGATGTGTTAGTCCGGTTCAAAATATTCGTTCAGTCAGGATAGAAAAACTGGAAATTAAAGAACATCAGTCTAACAACTTAAAAAATAAAAAATAATAATTACTAGATTTATCTGATTTTACACAAAAACATAAACGACCGTAAACTGTAAACCTTTGTTACTGTCACTCGCAGCACCATCTCACATTCTTCAATCAATCTAGTTCATTTTTACTAAAATAGAAAATTCGCAACTTTTCGGGAAGCGCGAATGGTGTCTAAAGTCTTGAATGTCTATTTTAAATAATTCAGTAAATAGCTTGCGGCTACGTTCATGGTGTCGCCGGATTTTGAAAGTTAAAAAAAGCTTTGTTACATCTTTTGGCACACGTCATTATTTTTAGTTGTTTGAGGTTTATTTCTTTTCTATTGTAATGTTTTAACCTTTAAACAATTTAATTTGTTTTATCCATTATTAGCAAAAGAATATGGTGACAGGGCTCAGTAAAATATTTTACACGAAACACGGCAAAACTGCATCCCCTTAATTTGCAAAGCCTTCGTTACCGGGCATCGTGAAAAATATGCTGTATTTGAGGACAAAATGTGTCAGTAAAATAAACGTGCATCTCGTAATAACCCTTTAACAGTCTAATTTTTGTTAGTACTAATAAAAGTGCGAATATTATCCAAAAGAGTTGTTATTTTTTAAACTGTCGTTACCAAAATACTATTAACCTGCGTTACTTCGTCCCCGTACTAGCAAGACATGAATTTAAAAAATCCAATAATTCATTTTAAAAAAAGAAACAGATTTGTCACTTTTTGTCACCAGTGATTTAGAAACGATAGAATTTGGGACTAAACATGTATCTTTAACTTAATTTTTCTTCTTTCTGTTTCCTTCAAATGGACCTATATATTGAGAACGAGTGGATAGCCTTTCAGAGAACAGTAGTCGTTTTCTCGCAACATCTCTCTCTCTCTCTCTCTCTCACTCTCTCTCACCACAGTGACCTATTATTATGCATGTTGTATACAGTACATTGCTCAGAATGACTGCGACCATGGCTTTTGCAGAGTCCATAATGTGTTAGAGAAGCACGATCAACAACGCATTCAACAACGGTTTCAAACTGCGTAGAAATATTGAACATGAATGCATTAGGTGGGTATTTTTCATATTGAAAACATGGTATACGTTCCATAGAAAAAAAGATGGTACATGTCCGACAGTGGAAAACGATTTCTTGAAACACATACACTGTAGGCCCACATACATTGTATACCGTGAATCTGAACTTTTTAAAATTCGAATATCTTTATCAATTGAAATTTGGCAATTGAGATGGAACAAGGTATGGCGGGGAAGCAAAATATTATCTTTTTGAGCCCTAGTCTTGATAGCCCTGGCAATACACTCATTATCAGGGCTACAGAGTCCACAAGATCAAAATCTGTTCATTTGCAGAATTTGTGTTACTACAGACGACACTAACTGCAATGTTCTGGGCATGTAATCCAATATCCATTTTAAACTCTGACAGATCGAGCATATTAAGAAGAGGGTGAGGGGGAAGGAGACAATAACAGATTTTACGGTAAATGTTCACAAATTACAAGTGGAAACCACAAAGCAAATGTATTCTTAGTACATGTAGCTTACAAGCGATCGTTTTTCCCCTACACCAGTAGATTTATGCAAATGATATTAACTTTGTTTTGGCGATCAGTTTTATTTCATAATGGTAAATCTCTCAGAAACAAATTTTGGTTCACATCCGAGTCCCGAATTGAAGCTGTTATTCCTTGTCTCCCAAATTAAGTCTCCAAACAAGTGTTATCGTCCTTGTTTTAATCACAAATGCAAAAAGAAATTGACTTTTAAATAAAAAAAAATAGTTCTAATTGACAAATCACTTTGGATCACTAAATATACACGGTGAAGATAACAAAGTGTTCGGGAGCAGTGTGGTTACATTCAAATTGAACAAAGCATGCACGCACTGCCTTGGTCAATCGGAAATCTGCTGCTGTTGGGATCAATTTAGCGACATTTTCAAATCGGTGCACATCAGTTCCTCGCCACTTGCATTCTCGGTGACAATCACGCGCACTTTGTAGTCGCCCTGTGGAAATAAAAAATGATGTGTAAGATTGTATTAAAAGATATTGATACGCAAGTGCATTTAACATTGCCATCTTGCTGTAATGCAAATTCATCGTCAGCATAGGATGTTCTGTACGGTACTTTCTTGTAGATATACTGTAATTCAGTTGAGGCCAGTTTATCTTTCCGTAAGTGGTTCGAGAAATTAAGACAAAGAAGGTAATTCCAAATCACTCGTCTTTATCTTAATCTCTTTTGATATTCCCAAAGGAAATTAATTAAGTAGCCAACAGAATTAAGTGTGAGTTTGGAATCAGCTTAGCTGGTCTCAACTTCAAATAGTCTTGTTATCTCTATGATATGCAGGCACCTTGTTATCAAGAAGAAAGATAGACTAAATGCATGTAGAACTGTACAATTGCACTTTGAAATCCTGATGTTCCATATTGTTCTTTCGAACAGATAAATAGAAAAATATTTATTTTTCCTTTAATATATTCTAAAACGTACGTTTTGATTTAGAATTATTATCATTACCATTTTTAATATATTTTTTATTTATTTGTTCTATTATAAGTTTTATTTATTCATTTTATTATTGATATACATGTATATAGAGAGATATTATTAGATAAAGAACAATTTTTTAAGTTCTTAAGCTACTAACTACATGTAGGCCTACGGTATATCCGGGAAGGTAATGATATCATAGGCCTACTGTCATCAAAATTTTTAATTATATGCAACTGAGTGGATATACAAGTTGATCTATGAATAGCGTTTGTATATTTCATTTCCGTTTCTGATCTGAGCGGTTTGTCATATGATGAATGCGAATTTTATCTATAATGTTGCTGTCGGTAATTTAGAAAAAAATATGTAGTGTTGAACTGGATTTGTTTTGATTTGCATTGTTCTACTTTCGCCGTCCCATTCTAAGTACCAGATCACTCTGACACATTGCCTATAGTCGCTGTCCTCTATTTTGCACAATATTTTCTCTACGTGTCATATATACAGGCGGGCCTTACTTCAATTCAATATTTCCGACATCAAACAAAAAGATAAGGCCTGCATCGCAGACTCCCTAGAATAGATTTATTCAAATAATCATTATTATACTATCGATACATAGATATAGATCCTAAAATGAAAAATACGCAATTTCAACTTACCCCTGCCAAGAAAAGCAATGGCTTTGGAATATGTGGAAGACGAAACTCAAAGTCGCGAACTTCTATATCTGTGGCACGCAACGGACAGGCAGTTGACTTTCCTGCGTCTTCTACCATTTTCTTTATCTGTTGACCCATCATTTTACTAATGCCCAGCCAGTCTTCTTCTATCATTTGTTCCAAAACGACACACGAGTCGTCATAGTCGCTGGACGCATTCAACGAAACAATTTTGTTGGATTATTCTTCAATATGTCAATTAAGTAGGAAATCTACCAGCAGAAAATGTTTCAAGGCTCTTCATTGGAATAAAAAACAAATTTATGAAAATCGGTAGGTGTTTCTATGAGACAGAAAGAAAAGAAAATAAATAAAGATAGACTCACCAAGAACCGATATTCCTAATACACGGTACAGGGATGTTCATAAGCCAGGTTTCCCGGTATATTGAAAGGCTTATTTTAGAGGAGGTGAGGTCTCTTAACGCCTTAGCATTGAAGGACACTCTCATCGTGCCTGGCATACTTATTGGCATCGGACTGAAGTCCACATTTACCAACTTCAAAGGATGGTTCGCATTTTTAGCTGGTAAAATTAAACATATTTCACAGCTGGAGAAAATATCAAATCAAAAAGACAGTATGGCCATGGTGTTCATCAAAGGGATAACAGTTGTTTTTATGAGATTCATGTTTCAAAATAAATACAGTGTAAACAACTCATAGAAATATTATAAACTCCATTTTATCACCAAAATTATTCTGAATTTGAGCTTTCCTTCAGACCACGTGGACCTTCAAAGACTCTTAAGAAAAAACTTTTTAGAAAAAAAGGACTGACTTTGAATGTCGAAATGGATTCATTAACCATTAGTAACTTTTCTTACCAAAACGAAAAGTTGTTATCCCTCTGAGATCAAGATTTTAACTAAACATTAAGAATAGTTGATGCCTATTCACACAATCACTTGATTTACTTACAGTGTACATGTATCTACTCGTGAACGACCTACAGTAACAACTGAACTAATTTCACCTAATATATGTTCAGTACAAATAGTTTACTGCCGACTACACAACATGGACTAAAATATTTGGTCAACAAAACAAACTTACAGCAGTCAGAAACCACTAGCTGTTCATAGGCAGTCGCCAAATGAAACAGAAAGAGACAGCCAAGCACACATCTCGCAACTTCGACAGCCATCTTGTTGAACTTTTTCTTGGGACTGGGGAGTTATCGTGGATTATCACCTTACATGTAAGTATGTTTGTGCAAAATCCGGGCAAGTCAAGGGGCGGGTGCTAAAGTGGCGTTACTAACGTACGATTTTCAATTAATTTGAACCGTACGTACGCAGTGGTGCTTTTATGTTTTTTTTTTTGTTTTTTTCTTGTTCTTTTTTATTCGATACAGCCCTTGGCAAAAAAAGCCACAAAACAAGCAAAAAATAGCCCTTCGCTAAATGATGAAAAAACAGTCAACATCGTGTGATCCTTCAATGTCCTCAGAAATCAGATTTCCGTTGTCAGGTTGAGTGCACATAAACAAAAGCAGGCATTCATCCAAGGTCATCACTGCGAAATGAAATGGACGAACATAATATGGAATTAATTTTTTTTAAATCTGGAAGTCGACTAAATCGTGTGAACTCATAATTTCTGGTGCGTTGGTCTTTTCACCTTCTAATACCCACGTGTTAGAAAAGTTAAAAACATCTTTTGGTGGTAAATTACATGTACATTACCCATTGCAATCAGGTTTTGATTTCGTTGGTCTCGGACTTAAAATCATGACTATGCGCTGTTCGTGAACTAGTAACATATTTTTGTGTAAAATCTGATCATATATGAATTACATTGAAAAGGATTAACTTGATTACTTATACTACAGTTTATGCGTTTAGAATTGTCCCAAATTCATATTTGTATAATTAACCTGCAAAGCTTTTATCTTTCCCAATTCAGACCCTCATCCGCATATAAAACTTTATGACTTCTGAAATCTCAGGAAAACATGATTGTCTAATTTAGATAATAATGATTTGCTTAGAGAAAATTATTTGAATAGAAATAGTGAAAACATGGAATTCAAGTAAAGAAATGGATTAGGCAATAATTACTTTTTCTATCAAAGAAAAATGAGATTTTGCGCGAAAAGTCCGTATAGAATTTCTTTAACTAAGCACCCCTTATACATGCCCACGAGAAATCAATATGTCAGTAAGTGCAGTGAACCCTTTGAAACTCGCAAATAAACATTATCTAAATCGTAAATATTTCTTCTCATTTGATTTTACCCTGTTAAGAAAAACGACACAGAGACGCTTCTATATTAGAAACAAAACAATAATTAACCAATATATACGTTACTGATTATTTACACAGTGCCTTATCAATAATGTCAACCACTACTTATCTAATTTAACCTCAGTAACCCGCTACATCTCATTGTGATGGAATACCCTCTATTGGTACATCTAGCTTACCGAAAATTGAGGTCACAGCAGTGGCGGATATGGGGGGGGGGGGGGGTCAGGGGGGTCCTGACCCTCCCTTCGATTTCTGAAATAAATCACATCAATGGTCGCCTCTTGAAATTAGAATTTTGGCTAACTGTATCATAGTTCTTAACCGTACTAAATGGCACCGTTCACCCTCTAAAATACCATTTTTGGGGGCCCCGCACCCCACGCCACATCCGCTGACCCCCCTTCAAATAATCCTGTATCCACCCCTGTAAAGAACGGATGAAAATAATGTGTAGACAGGAGAGTCATATCGAAACAAAACAATGCATCGATGAATATTTCAAACCTGCAAAGAAACAATTTATGATCCACCATTTAATTTGGTCTGCTTCCGTTTACACAGTTTTATTTATTTATTCATTTTTACTTTCTAAAGCGAGTTTGATCGATACGTGTGTTTGGCGTCCAAACAGCATCAGCCTTCTGTCTATAAATTTCAAACATAGTGTGCATGGAAATGATGGATGATAACGGGTCCTGCTATAATACATGACATTTAATTTATTTAGAAAGCATTGCTCGATCGTCAAAAACATCTATGTATAAATATTATGTTTTTTAAAAGAAGTCAGTTCAGGTAGTTGCTGATGCTGTTCAACGTAATGTTGCTTTCACATATCTTCATAAAAACGTAATATAACCACTCTACATCTCTACCATCTATAAAGCGACCCATGTTTAGGAAAATTTGGATTATCTGTGAGGGATAGTGAGTACAGGTAAACATACGCTATCGTCATCGTGAAGTATTTGATGGCACAGAGTGTAACGGCGTTGGATTTCAAAACCAAATGAGTTGGGTTCATTTCGGACGTTGACACTCCATTTTTTATTTGCGTGTGTTTGAAATATTTAAATTTCAATATAAAGAGTACAGGTATAAACCAGGTAATGGAGTGGTCACTGTCTCCTCGTTGTTGGGTTACGAAGCAATCTTCGGTGCCGACAGACACAAAGTCGCCAGGAGTAGCCTAGGTGTAGGCCATACCAAGTGTAAGTCAGCATAGCAGTGAGCTAGGAGTGGGAATAAAAGTAAGAAAATAATAAATAAGCATTGAAAAATAAGAAAGGAAGACAAATATAGTTCTCTGAAAAATATTTTTTTCCTGATATTTCCAGTATGATGCTTGGTTAATTTTAATGTCAACTAGCAAGATAGGGTGTAAACTATAGCGCTTTTTTGCCAGGATCAGGGACAGGTGTGGTGCAGGGTGTGACCTCTGGCGCAGGGAGCTACTGAAGGTGGAGCGGTGTTGCGGTTTGCTTTTATTACGTTGCCGCAACGCAAAGTTCTGCTAGTCTGTCATTTTTATGAACCCTATATCCTTCAAAGTTTCCGAAACTTCGTTTACGCTAATTTACTAGACTTTGGGCTTTCTTGGATGATTCTCATTAATAAAATAGGAGCCCACATTTACAGATATTCGCACTAAACAGGTTTAAATTCTCAAACTAGTATAAATTTTTGCGTAGACATAGAAAAACAAATATATGACAATAAGACTAATCATCCACAAGAACCAACATCAGTCTACTCCTGAACGAAAGAAACGTTTCCTTCTAGCAGTCCCATGATTGTCCGTTTCAGTGGCCACTTCAGCATGGCTCCTTAAAAATGTGGAAGGGTTTGGGATACTTAAACGTTAGAACCGATATTTGTGAGTTAAAGTATCCGTAGGCGTGCGGGAGTGGCGATAATGCAAGCAATGGGGTGAGGAGGAAGGGGATGTGTAGATATCGAGCCTAAAGATGGCTAACGCTGCTTCCTTTCATTTAAATGGTCAAATCTGGCTACAATATTAATATGCTTTTAGTTACGTAAACATAAATAAAAGTAGTATCAGAAGAAGCAAAGACAGCCAAAAAAACTGTAAACACGTAAAGCTAAATAACACTACTATATGATCGGGCAAAATGTTTTATTTATCTACAGTAGGCCTTTGTATTAAACATACCAGCCAATTTATGAATCATACTTAGCTCCGTTTCCGTACTGTAGCTTAAAATGAATTCCAGTTTTCCAATTCATTTCTCAAGTACATGAAGTCCGAGGGGTCCAAGACTAGGTAAAGCTGACAAAGCAGAATGCACATTAGCCTGTAAATATTATTTGACTAAAATTATATCCTTCTTGCGATTGCCGGTGAACCAGTTGTGACGATTGTGTTTGGGAACACTGAAATTGGCAGCGCAACTACCACATCGTAAATAGAAATTCTTCGCAAATCACTATTTTCCCTTTAAGAATATTCTTTATCGGTTACTTTTTCTATAGTCTCTGAACGTCCAACATTCTGTAAATAAACTGCCCCAAACTCCATTCCTTGCTCTAGGCTTCCAATCAACAAAGAGTCCAACACACTAGGCTATATTGCATCACGTCTATGATAAAATGTTCACTCCAATACATGTATCATGAGTATTTTCATATGCTTCCAGAAAGTTTTTAGATTGAAAGTATAAAACTTTATGTTTGTGATCATAAGTTGATATAAAAGAAATACCTGAGTTAAAAAGAAAAATGTATCAACAATGAAATCAATAGTAGGCCTACTGCATCCATGGTTCAGAAACTGTGGTGCATGGTTCACCTGGTGCAACTGTTCCATTTAAAAATCGCAAAACCAGCCCACTACTGCCTGGCTTGGGACATATCGGAAAATGTAAACAATATTAGCCCATGTTTTAAATTCTGCTTCAGTCTGACTTTGGACCAACAACTTGATTTCAAATATATATAATTTTATCGTCGTAAACTGTAAACTGCCTCATACCAATATCGGTTCACATCTTATTTCTTTGCCGTTCTTGTGAACCGTTAAACAATCCAATAGCATTGAAATATGTACGTAGTGATTTATTTCACATGTTAACTGTCTTCATAAGCTCCATCCTTATAACTCGTGATAGGTATAGCCACCAACCCGAAGCCAATATGTTAAACGTAAAACTTATCCATGCCAGAATAATGGACCAGCTATGCGTCACGTGACGCGCACTGCAAATGTCTGCTGAAATCGTCTGCGTCACGTCGCTGCACGATGGCGGGTTTTCGTTATTCAGTTTTGCATGATAAACTGCTAATGCCAGGCAAATGAAAACAGCTAAAATAGAAACAGAAAAGTGTTCTTATTAAGTTTAGAATAGATAATATCAGAAACTGCTTCTATCTATGTATGTAGTTGAGACAGTTATTTTGTTTTGAACATTCTGGCGGTTCCACGCCATCAGCAAGAACCGTCATCTTGGTAATTTTTGTTTTGTTTTGGAATTTAGTTGGAGCGAACCCCCTTTCCCTTTGCTACGCCTGTGGCATTGTGAAAACTATTGGTAAAATGTAAGGAGAACAGGGATGGTTTCCATCGAAAATGGCATTAGGCCACCTACCGGCAATAGCATACATAATCCCCGTGACTGTGACACAGGAAACCTGTCTGCAGGCAATCCCAAGTATACCTGTCACCACCGCAGCAACCATCACTATCAACGCAGTTATAATGGAAGATGCAGAGGAGTTTTGCATACCTGAATCATACGAAAATGTATATTTTAAAAACTAGAAGTAGATCCCTAACGTACAATGTGATTAATCTTCTAAAATAGGGCCCACATCTATTTTGTTACATTCCATTTTACTGCTAATTCTGAAGAGCTTATCAATTAGATTCAGTAGATTTGTAAACCCAACCCCTCCCAATATTTTATTTTGTAGAATCAGTCCACGGATGCAGATCTTTTTACGTGAGGAATTGCATTAAAAACTCTCATCCTTGCAACATAAAAAAGTCAAAGGTGCACGATGGAAATAATAAAATATGGCCTATAAAATGAAAATTTAAAATACGTACGCATAAGCCATTCAACCTCACTACTAACGTTTGAAGAATCGAGGTCGGTCAGCTGCAAGCATCTTGTATGGGTGGTATTACCCCATATTTCTGCAACAGTAGCATCTGGAACAAATTATCACATAGAAGATCAATACAAAGTGGCATAATCTGTCTGTGCCGTTAACAAGTGCATATCCCCGAATTATTGGTGTCAAAACAAACTGCTTAGTGGTAAGGACCATCCATGCTGCAGCCTATCGCTTTTGGTATTCGGTCTCAAGTTCAACTGTTAGGGAAGAAACCATTGGCTAAACGGATTTTCATTGCATTTGCGACACTTTACTCATTATTAGCTTTACCTTTTTCTTTGCTTCAGTCAAAAAATTTAATCCAGGCGCGTTTGCCAGAACTTTCTTTTAATTTTGGTCGAGTTCTGCGGAATACTACACAGAACTATAATTCACCTATACGAGCCTTAATCTATTTAAGCTGATTGCACTGATTGCACTTTAGCGAGAATCCCCCGCAGAGTTGGACCGACACAGCTAGTACGATGTGAGAATCTGAATGCAGTCTAAGATCTCAAAGTTATCTTAATTCTACATTTTTATTTCCAAGGAACTAAGCTAAAAGTTTTGCCAGTCACCACGTGTTTTGTACAACTTAGTTAAGATTTCCTGCCTTTTTGAACAGGATCTGCTACCACCTTTTTTTTTTCTATTTCGTGTTTACTTAATACCAACAGACACCCAATGCCAGTTATTTTACGCCATATGACCCCTTCCTGCAAAACACACATAGGCCTACATGTATAAAAGCATGCGATATAACACATTCTTGCAGACAAACATGTAGGCTACCATCACGCCACCTCCGACTGTTTTTTCCCCTATCAACTACACACACGGCATTTTGATAGACTTATGCCAAAATATTTATAAGTCTTATAATATTAAAATGGTGTACAGTGTAATAGTATAAATTTCGTATCGAACGGACAGTTTTATCTATTATAATCTTATCTTATTGTTTTAATTATTTCGTTTGTACTTTTCTGATCGCCATGGTGTTAAAAGAGGTTTATGAGTTGAAGTACCCCCTTCCAACCCCTCCCCACCTGCCACCTGGACCCATATTTGCTGTGCCACAATGGACCAGAAAAATCGTCACGGCAGCAATGCCCTTGGTTATCATGTAGACTAGCAACAAAAAATAATAATAATAAAACGGCCACATGAAATACGCAGGTGTTATAACTTAATGGTGCATAATGTAGTATGCATTTTTCAATACAGGGGTATATTTCTTAAACGCCTTGGTAGCAGGGCATATATGACAACACAGACCATGTCGTAATCACGTCCTCTGGCGTCCAAATCTACAAGTATCGACAAAACGTCCATAAACTGCCTTATCAGAATATTTCTTGTAGAAAAACCGTCTATTTTAACAAAAGTGATGCAGGTTGATGCAATAAAATAGAGGCTGTTATTTTTATTTATTTCATTTTATTATATATTAATCAATATTCATAAAAGTTTTTTTTTATGTAGCTATAACTGGTTTATGGCGAAGGTGCTTTAATGCGTTTCCGCGCATTGCTTTGCTTGCAAATGCATTGCAGTTGCAAAACGCGAAAGCATAAGACACTAGCAACAACAGTGTTCAGCAAAGCATTGACATAAGCTGTATTATCTCATAAACACAAATCTGTAACGACTTCCATGAAAAGTTAATGTCTCCTTGACTTTCTAAATGAAGCGTTTAGCCGTGTGCCGCAAGCATGGAAGCGCTGAACAAATTATGCACCAGACTAATCGAAGAAACAAGCATGTTTTCCAAACGGGGTATCAGCTATTTTTCAGTCAAGCGATACGCTTCCAGTGAATATTGATCCTTGGATTTTAAACCCTATGGGGGAATCCATTTACAACATGTTTTATTTAGTTCTGTTTAAGCTTTGAGACCTGAATTTTAGACTGCTTCAAGATCCATTGTATATGTGCACCAAAACAATAGGAAATAACTCGTTGCCTAACACTACATCACTTTTCACTCAACAACAATACACTTATCGATTACAAGTGCAGAGTGCGTACATATAAGTACTTAGATTTTAAGCCAAATACCAGCAATCCGTTTTATTTGAGTTTCATTGACGGCAATGTGTGCGTTATTCTTTCTTCTCTCTAAAAATTGGTTCAAATTCCATTATGTATGAAAAGTCCATAGACAATACTGTACATTTTTGATGTTCTTATACCGATAACTTTTTAGATTGCTGTAGTCCTTTCGTCTTTTCGCCAACAGGCTGATAACTTCAAACTTGCAATTTATGAATTTCACAAAATTGATCTTATTGATGGCTTAAAGACGGTTAATTGTTTGATTTCTTGAAACAAAGGCCAATTTAAGCCTGGCGATATTTTCTTCCTTCCGGAAAGTTGGTTCCAAAGGTGTTCCATCGTTTTGTAAGATGAGTTGGAGGATTGTTATCTGGAATAAACATAACTAGTTGCGACAGTTGGTGTCATGGTGTTTACATGTCTAGGAAGCAGAAATATTTGTAATTTAATAGGAAATACTTTTGTTGAATATCACCCTATTCCCCTTCTTGTTTGACAAACAGCGACATATTATTCGACTGAATATCAACCGGTATCCATGTTGAGTTTGTGAGTATTTGTTGTAGCATGTTGTTGAAATGTGTACATTTTCGAATACCCCCCCCCCCCCAAAAAAAAAAAAAAAAAAAAAAAAACTAGAGCACATTGATGTAAAAGAGACACAAATATTATTTTAAAAAGATTTAAATGATTTTCAAGAAAGAGCACATGCAGTCAGTCTTTAGTAAAGTCCGGTTTATTAAGCTTCTTTTCTCATAAGACTATGACTAAAAGAAGCGTTTGCAATAACCAACAGGTTACGGACTTTAACGTTAAAGTAAACCTATTGGAAATGTATTCCCATGGAAATACATTTGCTAAAATATCGTCCGCCTTCATGTCGACCTTAATACAGTTATTATCGATCATTTAATTGCAGCGGAACCTACTGTTATTGGGTTGTACTGTAGCATAAACGATAGTGCTTCGAGTTTCAGTCTTTTTTTGCATTTTCAAAAAATAATATAATTGCATGTTTCAGGCGAAAGTATCTTTGCATATGCACGTCTTGACAGATCAATATGCACATGCATGTATGTATGTATACAATTCACTAGAAGTATACACCCTTCTACCAAGCCGTAATCCTACCCAAATTCTTACATCTTCTTAACTTATTTATCTGTCAAATATCTCGGAATACTTTTAACTTTTAATCTTTACAATAAATATATACCTAGAAATGTCTAAACTGTTTACAAATCTCAGTATATTAGAGATGAAAACAACGAGCTGCTTGACTGCATAGATAAAACATGGTCGTTACTTAGTGATTAACTATTTTAGTAAATCATACTTTAAAAATACAAAAAATACAAAAAATAAATAAATTAATCAATTATTTAATATATAGATAAATCAATTAATGAATAGAGAAACCCTGAATAGATACTTACCGGACAAAGTATCACAGAGTTTCCAGATTCCTCCATGTCGGGAATAAACGTAGCTTACTGTTCCATTGTTCGGGTAGGCCCCAGAAGTATCCGTAATTTTAGTGTATTCCTCATTGATTTCTACTATATAGCTTGTCGCATTTTTTGCTATGAAGACTCCGTTGTCGTATGTTATAATTTCCCAGTAATCCGTGAATGAAGCTATGTAGATACATACTGTTGCACAAAAAACGAGAAAAAATGAGCTCAGAACTAAATACAAATTATTCAACATGGTGTCTCATTCAATAGTTGACTTCATTTCTTTGCTGCTTTGGGACTTAGAGACTCGATGATTAGAGGTAATGATAACGAAGATTGCGGAAAAAAAGTCTTTCCTTGTCTTTCATCATAAAAAAATCCCAACTTGCCTTTTTCCTTGATATTCATGCAACAAATGTATGATGGCACAGTCAATTCAAGGGAAATCGTGGTCCTAATTTGATCAACGGGACATCAGATAAAGAAATCCCTAACCCTATTAATCTTATCAAATCACCAAGCGTACTCCAGGTGCCTTTACAATTCACCAGCAACTTAATGTCCGGTCGTACTGGCGAAGCATAAAAGACGAATTGGCATCCTGTGTTTCAATTCCGACTGGCGTAACACAGTAAAGATGCGTGCTGTTTGTGTTTTACATCCATACTGCCTATATGTGAATGAATAAATCGATCCGATGGCCCGGTAACCGTCGCACCCACCTGGGACTTGTCCTTTGAGGAGGCACTATCAGTAATAAATGGCATGTGAAGAATGCATCCCCCGTAATCATTGTGCCGTTACTGTTATAATATTACTCTCAGAGTCATCGTTTATGAAATTGACGTGGGATACAATTTTGCGCCGCCAGTAATATATACCCACTTCACGCAGTGTGCCATTCGATTAGTTAATCTAAAATCTACCGCCGATGTGAATTAAAGGAACAGTAATCAATTTCTTTTGTGTTAAAATTTGCGTTTAGTTGTCGCAGATTCCCGAAATAAATCGATCTTCTTTGCCTTTCTGGCTGTCAAAACCATTCCAAACACTTAACAGACATCTACGGTTTCGATTTATTTTAGTTAACAGCCTGTTCCAGCCCAGTCGCGTTGACAAGGTTACTAAAATGCAAACAGGCACTAAGAACTATGGGGATCCATTAATGATTGCCACGCAAGATACGACTGCCTTGGTGCCCACATTCTGAAAAGCTTAATCTGTTCTCAAATATGTAACTAGTCATCACGTTTCTCGGCATGCATCTCAGAAATCAATCAAAACTCTTTAAACTTTGTTATGTGTAATATTCACAGTGGGCTTGCGGTAGAATAACATTTTATGTTTGCCGACGTTACTAAATTGACATTGTTCACACCGAATGTTCATAAACCAATGTTTTACTTTCGTGACGTCCATAATAGTAAGCTTGAGCCTTCAATTAACCGTGTGTATGTAAAACTGGAAGTATTTGCATTTGTATATGTTTTTTGTTTGTTTATATGTATTTTGGAAATCATAAAATAAAAAAGACAGACCGGCAGTTTACGCCATCGCTTCTTTGTCTTGCAAAGAACTGAGAAAATGACATTAGGTGAACACTTCAATAGACAATTAAGTAGATACTAGAACACATATTTAAAAAAAAGTCAGCTAAAAAATCCCCATCTGTGACATTTGGCCAGCACAAGATTTTTCTTCAAGACAAAACAACTTTACTTAATCAAATGTTCATTGGCAATGCAGAATTTTTTATCATTAAAGTCACGTTCATCACATTTAGTTCCCTACACTAGAGACCTAGACAGAAAGGCCATTGCCTCCCCTGACCCATACTGAAGCAGCATCAATATGCGAGACATCAACTTATGCATGAAAGGACACGAGTGGTCATAAATCGAAACGTGGTTATTGGAAAAGTGAGCGTCATACGCAACTTTTCTCGCACCTAATGTTAATGGTACCGTTATAATTACCACTTACCACCCACTCTTGAAGTGCATGCTATTTTAATAATCACATATCACTGTAGAGCGACTTATTAATACTTAAACGTGCAATTCATAACAACATCCGCCCTTTGCGTATATGGTGCGTGTTTTGCTAAGCTACGCTCGAAAAATATAAGAAGGAAAGATGTTCTCTTGTGGTATAACTTTCGGTCCCAATAATTATTAATTTTTTTAAACATTCAATAAATAACAAAAAAGCGTGAATAGAATCGAAGTGTTAAAAAACTCTCCGGGTATAAACACCGGCATGTTATATCAACATCCAACGTTATAATAAGTACGTTGCTACCATAATGCGTGTTCTTTACATCATATTCTGCCATTACTCAGAGTTTTTATTAACCGCCTGGAAAAGGTAACCCACTGAAAACCGGTTATTGCACATCCGGTTATAGCTCCCCAGGCTGTCGATAAAGACCAGCCATACTTGATCTGGCGCGTGTTGGATATCTCTTCTGGAACGCCCTCTACCGCAATGAAAGACATTTGGTGGCACCTTAACATCATTAATATTGCTGCAAATGTGAAATACACCCCTAGAATGGAAAAGGCTCAATTTAACTTCATGATTTATGTTGTTATGGCAATAAAATACACGCAATGCGTTAACTTTCATACAGTATACATGTATATACAGTACCAAAACATTAATTTTACTGAACAGCACTTTTCTGAAAAATACGGTGTACCCTATCTAAAACACTTATCACAATAAAACGTGTCTCTTAGACCTGAGTTTCTCATATTTCTAATGTGTGACCCACTCTCGAAATCGAGATGGGGGCTGGTGCCTGTAAAATCGGTCTCTTACAACTCAAGGGAGTTTATACATGTATATCGTAATTTTCTCAACAGTTCTGGATAGTATGAAATGGTCTGTGGATAAGATGATAAAGCAAAGTTTGAATAAATGTTTTATCAGTCTTAGAGTAAACCTCGATAAGGGAAAACTGAATTATCATTTTTCACTTCTTTTTAATAAATTTATATATCTACTTTTATTTAGCCATTTGCCTTTGAAAGATTGTACTAAAATTCGAATGTGCTAGACCTACCGGCTGCAAATGAACAAACGCCAGCAACAGTTGCCGCCAACGGGTGTTTCCAGCACACCGCCAATGTTCCGAGCAGTGCCGCCGTCGACTGTGCTATCACGGCAACGATTGCGCAGGACTGTGCCGAGAAAGTAAAGTTCGCATCTGAAATATTGTAAGTGATTGTTGAAGTAGGTTTTTCGTTGTCTTTTTGGTGGTAACGGTGTTTGAAAGAGACAAAAAGGCTTGCCCCAAAGCCAGAAACATATTGGGTCTTTTTTAGAAACGACTCACTTTTCACCATATTTGTAAAATATTGAAATTCATGGCGATCTGTACCAAATACGGGTTTTTATAAAAAAATTAATAAACTGGAAGTTAAAATTTTTCTGTTTCTGCAATACAAAGATACATAATGCTAATAAATTTGCTATTTTATAAAATGAAATTTGCATTAAAGAGAGGGTACAAAAAACTATTCAATAACTATTCCTCATGACGAAGGACAGACAAATATTAAAGAAACTTATATTTGAATGCGCCTTGCGACACCTTGTTTTAAATGAAGAGCGATAAAAAACTTATCGATAAAACGTATCGATAAAAATCGCCAACTCTCAGGTGCTCAGTGACGCCATTTACTTTAGGCCCTACGATGCAGACTTTTTGTCTGAATATTTCATTTGTTGGTAACAATACGTATAACACATGCGTATTTCATATACATTCTGTGTCAACAAGACAGGTGGATCCTTAATATGCAATTACTTAATCTTATATACCCGCACAGTCTACTGCATTTTACAGGATACGGCATAAATCATGTGAAAAATACAATAAATTATAGCAAGAGCAAGAAGCAAGAAAAATACTACAGGAACAAAATAACCAAATTATACCCTGCTCGCAACCAATATAGCTACACAAAAGAAAAAAATTAAGAGTAATTTTATAAAACAATGATCAAGGTTTGTAACATAAGAGACATAAACATGTTTTATCTGTGAATTTAGATGTAAAATTTATCTTAGATATAAAAAGATTCTTAGCAACGGATTCGGACAGTGGAATACTTACATAAAATCTGCGCTGTGTTTTGAGAAATGTAGATATCCAAGGAGTAGGTGTAATAGTCACAAACGTCACTGGTTGGCATTAGGTGGATTATCAAATTATTTTCATCTGTGAAATAAAAAAAATTAAGATTTATCGTGTACAGAGTTCGTGTACCGTGTAAGCTCAGTCAACTGAGTTCTATAACACTTAAATGTCTAGGGGACTATAGGTTCCGCCTTGCAAAAGAAGTGACATACACCGCAGCAACCTAGTAGATAACCACTCTCGTATTCACATTAAACTTATTTCGATCTTTGCGCACAAAAAACTTAATGGAAATATACATGTATCTGTACATATATAGATAGATATATGGATAAATGCCTTGCCACGCAATAATTTACATCGTTTATTTTAACCAGTTATTACAGGTTTTTATTCAAAGGACCTTTGAATGTTTTGTTTTAATTCCAATATAAAAAATAATTACCTTTGGTTGAGTCACACGTTCTCCAAAGTCCTCCGTTTCTGTTCATTGGCACGGCGATTTTACGATATTCCCCAGGATCATCAGTGTACAAGCTCACTATGAAGTGGGACATTGTGTTGTTGGGGAAGGTCACGTTCATCCCAGTGGCGTTGAAGACCACGTCTCTTAGCGAATCCGCATCAAAATGCATGGCGTCCCAAAAGTCCGTCAACACACTGAGGGTGATCAGGATGCTGGTAGCAAGCGTTGTCACCAACGCAATCATTAAAGGCAATATCCAAGATAATTTTTCATTTTCAGAGCACATCCTCACGGATGCCCACTTGCTTTGGTTTTAAAATTGTGCACAGCAGTGACAACGACGCCTTTTATAAGGGCTGCCAAGGCCAATTTGGATGGCGCCCATAGCTGAAATTTATTTTGGCAACCACTGAACAGAAAATGATACCTCTATATCTTTATTTCAAATCTTTGGCAAGGGGTCTATCTCTGTAAAATTCTTCAATCTTCACGTTCGATCTCCGCTGTGGGTTATCCTCCTAATTAATCAGCAATTAAACCTCTCTTAATCAGAGGTGATCACTTAAGGCATTAACAGTGATTACCTGCCATCCTGCTCCTGTCTTGTAGCACGAAAGAAGAAGGGTCAATGAAGTAACCCAAACACATGAACATTGCGTTTAACTAATATTTAAACATTCAAGTGATGACAACTCTTCATTTTGGTGGGAAAAGTGCCATAAAAATATTCCTGGGGTAAACGACAAATTTGGTACTTATAATGGATAAAAGGAATTTTATAAGAACAGATACAATTAAACATAGTCGCCCTTTCACTCAGAATGCTTTCTTCAAGAATGACTCCGGGATTGCGTTAGGTGAAACTTCCACTCAGCCATTGTGGTTCCGGTTTAATATCCCCCGCACGATTGCCTAGACCAAGATCACGTTGCACCTCGGCAAAGTAAAAGATACAATTAAGAAGTTTTAAGCACTTTATTGAAATGCAAGAAATCACACAAACTCGGGAATTGTTTGAGGATCAAAAGTGAATATAGTATTTGCATTGTGTTTGAATATTGATAAATTTCGTGCTTGCATGTCTAGGGCTATAAAAAATGAAATTAAAGAAAAGCAAAAATAATTGCCCTTTCCCCTCTTTGTCAACGATAATTTAGACATTAAAATTCGCAGGTGCTATTACATGCTGAGAGTGTATAACGTGATACATGCCTGAAATAATTGCACACAAGAAAGGAAAGAACGGTCTGAAAAACGGTAAAGAATAGATGTGTTCTATAAAAACGGAGCAATTTCGACTTAATAAAAGAAAGTTTTCTAAAACGCACCAAAATACCTATGGTATAACAGTCATTTTCAAAAATGTCATATTTGTACTAACAGCACAATGTCAACACCCTAAAAGACCAAATTGGTGAGTTGATATGCCTATACTGCTCCACCGCTTAACACTTGCAAATTGCAAAAAGGGCATAGGGCCTATGTAGAACTGCAGCATGTCAAATGTGCACACGTATTATAAGAACAACAAACGAAACAATCCTAATGTCAGCTTGAGCAACCGTAACATTTACAAAATTGAACTAAATATCTACTTCAAACTAGATATTTCTTAACGACTCTTTTCCCACAATAACCATTTCTATTCACTAATTAAACGTTTGCCCATCGCATGTTCGCGAGATGGGTCCACGTCTCTCTTATTGTCTTTCATCGTAGTTTAAAACATTACCTTGCTTAAGGGTTAATCTTTATAAAGCACATGTAAATGAACATTGCCGTGGTATCGTTGTCTTTACCACGTCTTATAACCATACAATGGCAGTCCTTTCGCCGTATAAAAGGCGACTTGTAGGATACAGGCCTCATGGCGTTACTTCGCCAAATCTCAGGTCAAACTAGAGCCTGTTAAGATATACACTGCAGCTCTAGCTGCAGATATTCCTGTTTCTGCATAGCCTAATACTTGGTAGAAAAATAAACGAACCACAAAGTATGTTTTAAGACACTGTGTGTCGGGAATGATAGGAAAAAGAATATCATGTTAATTTTTGCACAGATTGCAGGTATCACACAACTTCATTTTGATTATAATTATGTTCTTGCATAAATTACATTTAAATCCTGTTAAAAGGTACCTGTATCAATAAGATATTGTTTAATCTTAGGTTCAAGACATAAAAACGTTAATTGCGGGGCCAATGATGAGGGATACTTTCGCTCGACGAAGAAAGGTTATCACAAGGTTTTTTCCTTGGGAGTACAGCAGACGGCGCCAGTGATCTTTTCACTTCATTTCAGCAAGCCACTTAGAAAAGAATCCCCGAGTTCAGATTGGGATAAGTCGGGTCTCTCTCGGCTATTTTCTATTCTCTTCCAGCCTTTCATACAGGTAGTCCACTTTCAGGTAAAAGTTTTTCGGGTAAACAGACCACCTCGCAGCATTTACGGGGTAATGCATAGTTGCTTGATAATAGCACGACGAGTGGATCAATTTTCACCTTTGTCTCTCGCACGGCGTCTTCTTCATATTCTCCCCAAGTGAATTGGCTCGTTTTCCAGCGCTTCTTCTTCTGAGAATGCGTGTTCGCCTTTCCGTTTCTTCGAACATAGAAAGAAAACAATCCCAGCTGCTAAGAAGACAGCAAATGCTACCCACGAGAGGTAGATGGAGTATCCCCACACCAGTTCCGAATCCGCGAACCTTGCCAGCTCGTCAACTCGACGAATGACATTATTGATCATGATTTCGTTGATTAGAATAATACAGAGAGCTGAAAAAAAGAAAAATAAATGTTTGAGAGGATATGCATCTTGGGTTTATAACAAAAATAGCACCTGTCAATAACACTAGCGAAAGTAAGTGGGGCAACTGAATGAACACACCTGGCCAGGTGTAGCGCAACAGTAACTGCACTTTCCCTTCTTAACGTAAATCATACGGACCAATTAAAGAAGCTGGGTCTGTATGATTATATATTATACCTATTGAGCCCCGTCGACTTTATAAATAGCTACTTTATTTCGTCGAAATACATTCCTCGTCATATCTGCTTATCATATAAAGCTTGGCTAGCCTAGTGCTTTAACACCGAAACAATGCGGATGCTCCTTGAAGCATCTATGAACTTTTGCTATACAGCAGCCAGGTATTTTTCTGGGAATATTCACGAAAAGTAAAAAATGTTCTGTACAAATGCATGCTTTTGTCAGGTATTCTGAAAAACCTAACCCAAGTTCATGCTGCGGCACATGCGCATTTCTCTGGTACTGACATTTTCTTTGTTGTGCTTAGAAGGTTCTGTCTAAAAACAGGCCCATTCCTGACTTGAAACACATGTCGAACCACATGTTTTAGTAATAGGATTAACCAAAACTTTTCATTTTAGTACGTGCTCTCTTCGTTGCTAAATTGACACTTGCATAAGTTTATTAACTGTTTTTACTTCGCTGCAAAATGTCCCAGTGAGATTTTCTATGAAATGCCTTTACATCGATATGGAACACCCCTAAAGCCATATATTATCTAATTTTCTAAACTTTCTAGTGAAGGACCACTATTATTTATGCAAAACAATGCGAAAAGTCCATATAGCTCGGGCAAGAGCTGATCAATATATGTACAACATATGTTCCTATACACGACCGGCCAATGTTTTGACGCAAAATACATTTATAACTTCTGTGCAGTTATACTGGTAAAGGCTTTGAATACTTATCTATACTTCATCATATGAAACGTACCGCACATAATGTGAATGCAACCAGTTACCCTTTTGTACATAAAGCGGAGCTGGTTCAAACTGTATACAGCGAATAAGTGACCCAGCAGTATCAACCCAAGTCCTATAATTGAAAATGCGGCGGCTGATCGATTCATGTCTGGAAACAAAAGAAAGGATATTTTTATTTTTCGGTAATTTTTTTCACTCAGTTGCCAAAAATGTGTTTTGACATATTTGCATGTTAAAACAGTAAGCAGGATTGAAGGGGGGGGGGGGAATGATAACGTGAACTTTTTAGCTTAGTGCCGCTGTAAAGCATACGGACATCAATGATGCGGTCATTTAGATTTAAAATCAGATCTCAAATTTAATATCTAGAAAATAATCCGAAAAATAACCAAAGATATGAATAACCATTTAGATTGACTAATAACTAAATGGATGAACTGATTAATTTACAGATTATTTCATTTCAGTAGAAAAAGAAAAAGAAAATAATTCCAGAGTGTTTCTATTCACCCATAGTCTGTGTGTCGACCTCTTCGCTGTTTTTCATAACATCTTCTGCGGAGGTAAACAAGTGGACATATCTGCAGAGCTTGTCATCTGTTTCTGTGAAATAAAATACAAACCATGAACATTTTTATTTGGTTTTATATATTTGTGCCCGGATTAGTGAACGGTTTACATGTAGATAAAGCATATTTCACACTTCACACTCGTCTCAAAGAATCACATAAATCATGCAACTTTCAAGTTGAAATTATATAATCAATAGTGGCATCAACACACAATTTCTTGTTATAGCTCGCGTCGTTCACTTGCTCTCAGTCAAAGGCTTGTCAATAAATATAACAAAATACTCCTTTATTGTACTTTTCTATTACAATTTTAAGGAAAAAGTGTATTTCAAGATTCACGCCCCTAAAATCAAGACCTCAAACTGAAAAAAATGTACAACGGTACAAATGACACATCTAGAACAACCAGCAAGACTGCAACAATGGCTTCTTACTGCAAATGAGCCGCATCAACATCCATCGTTATTTAGAACATGTTATGTTCAGAATAGAAGCACATTCCTTTTTCCTTTCCTTTACTGCCTCATAGTTTGAAATAACTTACTCTATGTATTTTTTACTGTTTGTGTGTATCTCTTCATCTAAAGATGAGCCAAATGGCAGAGGCCATAAAAGAGAGCGGCAGATTACCCTGTCAATATTTCAAGCCTTCGTTGCTCATACTCTTTTTCAGGGGAAAACAGCGATTGAAATGTCAAAGCCATATTGTACTTGTAAGTGCTAAACAAAAATGATTTCGCACTTAATCTGCCAATTTTGAGCAACAAGAGTTAAACGCTGAGAAACGGTGGTATATAAACGATAGTTTAATAACTTAAAAGTCGAAGGAACGTGAATGTTTACTGACTGTAAAGAAGCTGGATTTAGAGTTTGGGTTAAAATTGGTATTATGTAAACCATACAGAAAAATAATTTCTGTAAATTTGTATTTGGCGTCGATATTAGATAAACCACGAACTGATCTCGCAATAAACCAAATGTATATTTTAAGGGCGTTTACCCCTGCAAGATCGGACTCATTTTAACTGTCCTCCCCAGCTCCCCTTGTAAAATCCGCTTGAATTCCTCATTTCTTAATTTATTTAATTGAGATCGTTTTGAAGACCAGTAGTAATCTTTCTGATAATGAATTTCAACATTAAAACTCTGTGCAGGGCAGATTCACGCACAAGAATATATCATTAAATTACAATACGATCAGCGGCCATGGAAATGATGGATCGAGTTCTTCGCTGATCAGTAGTCTCGAGGTCCCGTCTGGACACTGGGCACTTATCGGTTATTCTGAAAGATTCGGGGACTGTCAGGTCCCCTGGTGAACGCTGATTACACGGCTTAATTAGACCTTTTGACAAATGTACCTACCAACAGCCGTACATGTATTATAGGACTCTGGTACCTTGGGACAACTATATGAAGTAAGAGTTTAGCCATGGATTTGTGATGTTATTCCAATGGGTTTGAATCTTTAGAGACAGAACAATATAGATGAAGACAGTTACTTCCTTTTTTATATTCAGTGATAATTTTTTAACCCCGGCTTTTATTTTTTTGACGTGCCATTTTGAAGCTACCTTGCATAGCATCAAAGTATTGTTATGATAAAATGACAGCGCCTTAGCCGACCGAAAAATTTCGATCGATTAAATTTCCAAAACTATATATAATGAAATATTTTTCGGGTATGTTGTTCTTGTCTTAAAGTCTGTACATTTTAAGTAGGCAGTGCGTTGCTGTAAGTCAAAAATTTTTTTAAAGTAAAACCATAGTGATTTGTTTTTATTCGAAATTCAGTCATTTTACATTATATTTCCACATGTAAATTCTGCGTTACATACATGTTAGTTCCTTAGTGGGATGGAACAGGAAAACGATATAAGGTATCATCTGTCCGCGTTAGGGTAGGCCTACTTCTCCTGTAATACAAGAATAACGTATTTTCAACAAAACGCGTGAGCTTAAGCCGCTCATGACATTTCCCAAAATTCGAACAAGACCCTCTGATTTTGTACCCCTAGGATGAGTTAGGTATAGCATGGTGAGAGTACCTCAAAATGAATGGCAAAAGAGCAGAGAGTCTACCATTTGAATACAGACTCCCGGGGCACCGTTTTGTCTAATAAAAACGAAAACTTGATTTAATACGAACACCGTTGGTAAAATGACTACCGGCCTGCCTACTAAACAGTATTAGGCACCTATTACTGCTTCAACCCCGTAAGCTCAGGTTGGAACCTTTCCGGGGTTGCAGAGCATAAACAACCGCATTTTTTTTTCTTTTGCCTGCCAGTGCCGACTAACAATATCTACAGGTGCTCGGTGATTACTCCTATATGGGAGGCCACTTCGGTTTCAGTGAAGGTACGGATAGCGTCAGACAATCGATACTATAATTACGCTGCCATGCAGAGGAGTTGGTGCCTTTGGCAAGGTTAAGTGAAAGGTGTACTGTAGGCTTCATTTGGTTTTCACCAGCCCTCAACAGGTGATACCAGTTTGAGAAATGCATGATAGAACATTTTAGATCTGATATCAATTGAAGGGATAACAACTCTTCATATGAGATTCAAAATTCCACAAAAAATACATTGTAAACAACACACAGAAATATTTTAAATTTTATTTTACCACCAAAACTGCGGTTATTGCAATTGTTCCCAAATCTGTGCTTGCCTTTGGACCATGTGAATAGATGACTTCCCTCTGTAATTATCCCTTGAGAGGTTATTGCAGAATAAAAAACGTTTATGGCACTTTTCCCGCCAAAATGAAGAGTTGTTATCCTTTTAAAGTCAGATTTCGATAAAAATGTGCGAACAATGGACATGGCAATGGGAAACACTACTCAAGGATAAGAATATAAAATTAACCAAATCTCGAGAGAAAAGCGTTGATTGTTAATAAATCATATATATGTGACACAAAGGCACACATATTCTTTGCGTTGAATCGCAATAATAGAAATTCCCTACGACACTTGGCCTCAAGATTTTCTCCCAGGGTGATGTTGCAAACTTTAAAAAAAGATTCATCATTAATGAACATGAACATAAAATGTACATTTTTAATTGATCAATTTACCGCCCCATACATTGTACTCGTAGGTAATCCTTTTTTTCAATGTTACTCCTACTAATCGCAACAGTATGGCGGAGTCAGCACCGTGTGATTTTAAGGTATATTTGGAGGATACATGTATAAACATGGGTAAAATCCCAATATCCCGCTGTCTTGAAAAGAACTATACATATGTATATAAATAATATCAGGTTTGCCATGGTGCCCCTGTTGCAGTGCACTTATTTAGAGCAGCTGGCAAATGTATCCCAGATCTTTCCAAGCCATATTCGCATCATACTTCAACATGTATAAACAAATCTTTTACAGTCGTGGTTTGTTACCGTATATTTTGTATTCTGTTATTCCAAAAGCCTCCAATTACCCTTCACACATATCACTCTACGGCGGTGAATAACTTCTTGGATTACAGACCTAACACACAGACTTGTTTTGACGGAAATCTTTATTTTGGCAGCCTGGAGTTCAAAGGCACCGAGCAATGATATCTGCTCTTTGCTAATTGTGTTAAAAGATTTCTGGTTTTCGTGGAGTTTGGAGGTTCTGTTGTTTCCACAGGATATATTTAAATGATGTCTTGATGATTCTTTAGGGTATTATATATCTTAAGGACATGTGCTTTTAAAGTGTCTCCCCTAAACCTGCGCGGCCTTCATACATTGAGTGCGAAGTGCTTTGCATACTAGCCTAATTTTCCATCCCTTGAATGAAAAGCCGCCCATTTTCATACTCGCGTGTCATTTCATCTGTTTCACCAAGACACAAGTTTCAATCGCTTTCAAATGCACCACTATACAAATGCTTTTAAGTTGTCAGATAAAGCAATCACCTGGTGCGTAGAAACGGCTACGGTTACTTTATCACTCACTTTTCATCTGTTGCAAGACATGTGCGCCTTTTTCATGTTAGATAGGTTTCATTTATGAAAACCAGTAAGATTCCAGCGCCATAATCCGATACTGTTGGAAAAACCAGGCAGGTGAAACCAAACTGATATAAAACGGCGTTGAAGCGAAAGAATTTTAAACATGATATATGCACCTGTGAGGGGAGGTAAACTTTAATGCTTTCACCTTAATACTGGAATTATACATTTGAGAGATCGCTTTTTTCATAATAACTTTGACATTAAAAGGTATTTATGGCTATAAAGGTAATTATACATGTAGTTCCACAAGTTGGAGGCATGTTTGGGGAATGCGATTTGCAGTGCTATCTGGGAGATAACAATAATAATTTGATGGAATCATTGTCACATATTCCGTAATATACATGCAATTAAATGTGCTTCATGACAATAAAATGCAAATTGGTTCATGGATATTTACGTTGTGAAACGGCTTACTGATAACTTTGAACGTACCTTAAGCTGTCATGATTGGTGTTGTGCAATTTAGGAAGAATTTAAATAGAAACTGTTTTTAGAACATAAGCACCAAGTACATGTATTCTGTGTCAGTAATAGTAATCGAGACAACATTTGACGAATAAGCCTTAGATGAATAGATGTTGACTTATTTTGTTTGCTGCAAAGCTTGCTCTCCAGTAAACAAAAGAATGCTGGAGAGCAAACTCTTCAGCAAAGAAAAGAAGTCACAAAAGTTGCAAAAGCTGCAAAAGTCTTATTTCTCAGGGTTAAGAGAAGACAATAAAATGGTGCGTTACAGATTGCACAAAAAGACGAAAAAATCAAAAGCTCTACCACAGGTGTTTTGGGCATATAGCCAATGTTCTGCAATCTTGGAAGTAAGGAGTCAAAGAGTCTAGTATGAAGGCAAGTTGTTTCCGCCTTCCTTCTCAGATGAGCTTAGATGTACATTAAGTCGGTTGTCGTTTAGGACATCAATCATATTTCACAATGTGCTAAAAATTATGTATGTACCTCGCACCTGGTACAATTAAGATAACAAATAGGGATAAGAAAGATCCGCAGGCCCAGATCTCGGAACAATCGATAATCTGAAACAAACCCCTTATTTCCGTTGTCATAAATTAACAGATCCTCAATCCACAACGTGTGGCAAATGCATTAAAATGTCAGTTTCATGTCCAATATCCATTCATCTACCTGGATATTTTGTGTAAGTACTCATGGTTGATTCAATACATATCCAATAATGGTTATATAGGCCTACACGGTTTTAGCACTTCAGTAAAATGCTGTCGAAAAAAAAAAAATAATGATGCACAAACTGTTATGGGGTTTGCACTTAGCTTTTGACTTTGACTAAAACCAATAAATTTCGTTATCTACACGCCATCAGCCTTTCAGTAAAACGCATGTCGAAAAAGCAAAAAGAATAAATGATTAATGAACTATTATGGAGTATGCACTTTGCTTTTATTTATGACTAAACCCAATGAATTTCACCTCTAGAAAGTGAAAAAAAATCGATATAATTTTTGTCATCTCGAATGTCCAAAATATGAGTAGAATTCTAGTTAACATGAAAAGTCTGATTTCGTAGGAAATGCTTCTGTACATGTAGCCTTGTGTGTTGTAGATCTGAAGGTCAAGTGGCACTATACACTTTAGGGTTATTATATCCAATCAACCACCTGAATGTAAAACGTCCGAAACATGGGCAGGCCATGAAGAGGCCAAAGAAATTTGGGAAAAGACATAAGTGGCTTCAAGTGGCAACAGTAAAACAGGGTCAAATAACATACTAATCGTTATGCTTGATATTATCTTTTTTTCCGATACACCGAGGAATCCTGCGGAATTCTACGTTTCCGTATTCATACAGGTACAGGACGTTCTGTAGTAGACCAAACAATCCAATTGTGAATATTTTTTCTTTCTCTTTTGTAAAATCTTTCTAAGGATAGAAAACTAAAGCACTTTGGAAAACGACATATTCAACGAACACTCTATACAAAACACAATTTAAAAAAGGGGCATGCCCCATAATTACCGAATAAACTGCCCGTAGGTACGTTGCTTTCCCAATAGCAAAACCGCCATATTCCAAGGTGAGCACCAAGGATGAACATCCCACTCGTGTTCACTCCATTTGGCGTGTCTATGATCGCCCAATAATCAGTAGTAATCGACACAATGTAGAAAATAAAAGCTAACAGCGTTATGAAGCATGTAATTATGAGGATCCGACGTTCAAGGATCGGTCTCGCGTCCGAAGTTGCCATCTTTGCCGTTGTTTCTATCCTGATGGTTTATGCTTCTGCAACGACTTCCACACAGGTTTATTTACGGACATGCTCCCATAATTTTCAGCGTTCCCTTATATTTACACACACACCGTGGTAGCTCTCCGGGCACTTGCTTCTTGTCGGTTCCGAAATGTCTCAGAAATGGTTTCTAATTATGCCAGAACAAAGTTTGTCCTTGGCCTTTAGCTTAGTGCGTAATCCCTCTTACACAGGCAATCACTCCCACTCCCTCCTTCAAATTATGATCACTCTTCATCCTAAGTCGATTGCACGTTTAATATGTAAATAGCACTTATGCCGACACGTGCTGTAGATTGCCTACAGCCGTTCTCCCGAAAATCATCGACGCCAAAACGCATCATCTGCGTTATGAGTAAAGTTTGTTAGTCACAGTTGCAGTACCGGTAAATGTTAAACACAAATGATTAAACTCACGTTCAGAGCAAGAGTGAGAACTTCAGGTTACTAAAATTGCTTGCAGGGAAAGTGCAGGTGAAGTTGAAACACTTGAACCATTTTTCCTAATTTTCGATTTTTCTTGCTTTCCACCGCATGATGTCAGATTTTAACGTCTCCTCCCCCTAGGAGATCATTTAACAAATTAAGCCATCCACAATATGCTTGCCATCCACTGTCAGAACCCTAGAGTCTCACAACATCGATACTTTCTATGTGTAGTTCACAATAAAATCTTGCAAACATTGTATGAGAGCCTAGACAATAAACTCAAAAGAGCGTAATGCTCGGATCAACTTGGCCTTGCTCGTGTCATTTATTTGCATAAAAATCAAGATAGCATGTGCAAATATATGCATTAAAAGTCAGTGAGAGGGAGTACATTTTTATTGGTGTTTCAGAAAACCATTTGCAAGGTGGATCACCGATGAGAAACAGTAATTGCATTTTTTTTTCTAAATCATCTAAAAAGCAAAACAACTGTTTATAACGTAAATGTGACGTCTACGAGGGATGCTAAGAAAATGATTAATTAGCAAATGAAGAATTGCAACACAATCAAGTGCTATGTATCTCGTCTCTCAACCGCCAATAATATTACTGTGTATACGTGGAAGGAAACTGTGCCCAAGAGGAAAGCACCTGGAAATGTATGCCCTTGGGAATGCATGGTCCTGGGCCACGCTCTCACTGGTCTCTGGAGGACATGAATTACTTCTCTTTGGTATTCAATGTAATCTTCATTCTAGATATTCGGTATAAATACATACGTGTTTACATGCATACGCCTTGATCGGTGAATAATTGTAGCCTTTCTTCCGTTGAAATTGTTTGTGTGTCTTCACTCGAGTCAAATATAGATCCCAGAGAAGAGTCATCAGCCGCCTGAAATGACAAATCATTCAACAGTCAAACAGTGATCCACCCTTAAGCTTTGTTCATTCGATGGCCCCTTGCTGGATAGATTTTACTTCAAACGGGCGCTTCAAAACATTTTGTACAAATCCATAAAGATAAGGCATTCTCTTCCCCCTCCCCCCTTTGACCACGCCCTCTGGGACATAGAGCCATCATCAAATTGCAATTGCCGCCAGGACCTGGTATATATCTTTAATTATGAAAATCCCACATGACTTGCTTGCAAAAGATTGATCGTAAAGTGGCAGTACAGAGCATTTGTAAAGATTGATTTACGGTTTCACTTAATTAGGCTGTCAGAGGTTGAAAGAGACGCAGCAAACTACCTTATTCCAGGGGTCCCATGCGCTGCCGGTGTGGCAGGAACGGTAGTTCGATGGAGCAGGAGACCGATTTATGGATTAGATGCGTAAAACGACATGAAGGCATTCAGAAATACGTTTTACTTACACTAGTCTTTATTCAGTTGATCGAATATATTTTAAAATTAGTTAAAAAGTTAAAAGGTTAAAACACCGACTAACAAACATTTCATTTTTATACTTTTATGATACCAATTGTACTTTTTTTATAGATGGATTTTTGATAAAGCATGCAGAAGTCATATTTGATTGCACCAATCAATAAAGTGCCACATTGTGCTTAGCTCTTATGCTACAATGTGCTGAGCACCTGATGCATCTCTCATCCACGTGGCTCCCCTTGAAGGGTGCTGAAGTTAATGTCCAGTTTCCAGTTTTGTTTTTTGAGAAAAAAAATCAGGCAACCAGGAACTAGTGTCGTTTTTCAAAAACGATTTTGTCAATAAGAAACTATTATCGTTTTTGAGGGCGTAGACAAGAGTGGACGGAGGGAGAGACCGGTGATCAGAATGTGTGTAAGGCAGTTAATAAGGCGTTTTGGGCAAAGGGTGACAATATCCTGAAGGGTTGTGTATGTATATTTTAACCATTCTTTATAGCTTCAATTACTTATCAGTTCAATACATTCTAAATACACTAGATGCAAACATTACGAAATACACACAGAAGTACGTAACAAATAAAAACTCTTCTGTCACAAATATAGAAGTTGTAATGGATGTTTTATTTCATACTTAGATTTTTATAATCAGTAAGGTACTGAAGTAACTATTTACAGGGATTTAATGACTGCTAGATACAAGGAAAATGTTGATAAAATATCAACCATATAAACATGTCTTCTTCAATTCAATATGCTTCAGAATTTACAAAAATAATATTGCACTACAGAAAAAGTTAAGTTTATCTATCTTATATTTTATTTTGGCAATTAACACATAACTTTAAATATACAGATAAAATTCTGATATTATTTCAAGTTAAAAACTCCTAAAACAGAGAAAGTGTACTTTCATATTTAGCACCAAAATAACCATTTGTCGAGGTCGCATCAGTACATGATCCTATTTACATCCAGCTAATATTGTATGATACAGGCAATATTTATTCAAACAATATTAAGTTTCCCAGTCAGTGGTAGTTCATGATTTTTCCACTAATAATCCTAATTAAAAATTTGAGATTCCAATAAATAAAATTGACACCATTGTTTCAAACCGATCTCAAGGCACACTTCTTGTTCACAGAACAATATTACTGGTACTATGATAGAGTCACAAGTATGTGCTCTATGGTGCCCATATGCATTGATAATTTAGTTGCTATTGCACTTGTAATATATATCACCCCCCCCCCCCCCCCAACAACCAAGATTTTAAATATTCTGTTCAGTGAAAACGTCCTCCTGCAAAGTCAAAGTTCATAAGTACTAGTGCATTGTGCCTTTTTTAATTTTACAAAGATGAACATTTCTATGTGTTATTTCATGATTAATCTGCATTTCTTAACATCTGAAAATTCATAACATCCTCAATATGGCACCTGTCAAAGTTTGTCATTACCAGTTGTTTACTCCAAAGTAGGGAGTATGTGTCAGTGGAAAATGGACATGTATCAACATATAGGTTGGTCATTTAACAACCATAACAGCAAGGCCGGAATGCCAAAACCATATTAAAACCATTATAATGCACTAATACTCAATCTAACTTTAAAATGTATTCTCCATTTTGTTTTTGACTGATGATAGATGCATCATAAAGATGCCAACAATTAATCTTATAGCACAATTTGTGATATATTGTAATAAGAACTTTCCAGATATCTATCTGACTACAGAATTGTTCTTTTCTCTGATGCTCAAAAAGCAAATAATTTGCTTTTTTAGTTACTACATTTTTCATAGCACTGTTGACATTTTTTTTCTTTGGTTGGTAAAATGTTTATCCTTTGGTTCATTAGTAAAGATTGAAAAAACTTCTGTTGTACTTTGGTTCATATGACATTTTTCTTTGGTTTCTTTGTCTAATACATGACTTAATAATATAAATATAATTTTTTAAAAACAGTCTATGGCATCTCTCAATCTACATTTAAACACTGAAAGCAATAATCTTTCAAATCTGACAAGTTTTGACAAGTCATTGGTCAGTTTATCTCTGAAGGGTAAACCAAGTGATAAGGATATCCCCTTCCCCCTCTTTGGTCAGTTTATCTCTGAAGACTAAACCCAGTGATGTGGATGTCTCCTTTCCCCTGATTGGTCAGTTTATCTCTGAAGACTAAACCCAGTGATGTGGATGTCCCCTTTCCTGTAGTTGGCTGGAATGGTTGGAGGGGGTTTCTTATCCCTTTGTCCTGGTGTGCTGACAGCAGGAGAGTGAGACAATGGCAGGTTGGAGTTGAACACTAAAACATATTGACATTAATTTTCTTTAACGCACACACACACATGCACATGTTTAACCTACCTAACGTCTGCATAGTTCAATATCTAATTGTTTATTCCTTATATCCATACCATGTATTCAATAATTAAAAAGAAAATTCTGAAAATTGGTTGAATTACTGGCGACTTTTGATAGTTAAAAAGATGACATAGATCCTATAAAATACACGCGTGCACACACACACACACACACACACACACACACACACCATCTCTCTCTCTCTCTGACTTTCTCTGTGCACTTGTCCTCACCTCTCATCTTTTTCTGTACAGTGAGTCCCTTTCCCTTCTCTGGGGCAATCTGGTACACAGTGCTGGATGATGTGCTGACGGGGGTCAATTCACGCAGCTCACCCTGACCTGAAGTTAATACCATTACAACTCTTAGACTGGGTTCCCATAAACTTCATGTACTACTAGTACTAGCAGGATCGATCTAACTCCCAGGGGATTCTCACCAAATTGTTTTCAGTTTAAGGGGGTTAAATGTCTGTCACTCCCACTGAAGCTGCTAGGGGTAATTTACTTTTGTGTGCGCTTAAACTGAAAGCAATTTAGCGAGTTTCCCCTCGGAGATAGATGGATCCTGCTGGTAGTATAGGGTGATGGCAATGGCACTTTAGTCTCTTTCAGACTGGGAACATAAACAAGAATCTTATCTAGATAATCTCTGAATCAACCCTGATCTGCTTCGCTGTGGTCACTTTATGACGGTTCGGGGTTGAAAGCTATGTTGGGTTCACAGCAATTAGTTAGTCTCAGTTAAGAAAGCTGATTGCAATCAGTTAAAGCACTATGAACATGTAGATCTGCTCAATCAAACTTAAACCAGAACTTATGGTGTACAAAATAAATATATGCAACAATGAATGTATAAAACCAAGTTAGCTTTAAAGCTAAAGTTGAACGTTTGAAGGTGCAAAAAGGGACTAATGCTACTTCAACATCATTTAATTTCAATTAACTACTGCCACTTCTCATCAGAATAAAATTTTGAAATTTTCAGTCTTACCATTGACAGGGTGGTCAGTGGGAAATCGGACCCTGGACGTCCTCTGGGGCTCAAGATCGGCAAAGGTGGTGGACGTGGAGGCGCCTACTGGCTGTTTGTGATGACTGGGCCTCTTCTTTGTATGGACCTTCTTGGTCCCCACAGTAGAGAGGTTGGAGGTAGATCCCCTGGTCTCTTGGTGTTTTGGAGGGCCCGACTTGGCCAGCTGAAATTGATGAGACATCAGTATAATAACCCAACTGTATTTCATTCATTCATTGATTGATAAATTGATAAATTTCAAAGATGCTATTATCATGTACAAATAACATCAATTTGCTTTGGATAATAGATAAATAAATAAGAAAATTAATGGAACATTGAGTTTTATTTTTCCTGGTGTATAAACTTGGAATATTTTTTCCCCTAAATACAGCAGAAAACAATCACGTGTAATATATCTATATATATATTATGAACTGACATATCAAAAGACAACATATTTGGACATACATAATTATGGACACAACTGTGATTAAAAATATCCACAAAAATGTTAGTATTAAATCATGTCTTGTGATAAGCATATTGTAAGGAGTAAAATAACTCTGTAATAAAAGCAGTTATATTCTAAACATCCTGCTACGCGAGTCTAACAAACTGACTATAAGCAAATTAAAGCTCAGCCTGGCAATATTAGAGGTAAAAACGAAAAGGACCATATGTCCTTCTAATTCCATTTTTTTTTCACTCATGCTGACAGAAAAAAACAAATAAACAGTTAAAACATACACAATGACACACACAAGCTACAACATTCCATAAAATAGACAAAGCTATCTCAGCAACTGTTAGTGGTTTCCATTCCTTCTACCATATCTAATAAATGCATTAAGCCCCTGCCAACATTTTAGCTGAAAATTATGCAAAGCATGCTATAAAGCTGTGTACCTGTTTAAAATATTCTTCGGCAGTGAGAAGCTGTAAAACAAAATTGCAGGCATGTGCACTGGTTTCTTACAGTGTATAATATTTATAACATGTTTTGGTATATTCTGAAGCAAGCATATATCTCAAATTATTTTTGTTAGATATCTGCTATTTACTACAAAAATGCTTTCCATGAAATAAGTATTTTTAAAATTAGGTTAAATAATGTAAGTAACAAATAAATGTAAGCTTGAGGTTAGAACAATTGCTGCCCCCCCCCCCCAAAAAAAAAAAAAAAAAGAAAGCACTTTTAATACTAATATATTAATTAAAGCAGTGAAAGTAGTCAGCAAAGCCAAATATAATCATAATTCTGTATTATTAAATCAAACATTTCTGTGAATTTGACAATTGATGAAAATGACAGAATGTCTTCTAGCTGGCTTCAGAATTTACACAGATGTAGTGGCACTTACTTAAAAAATGCTTAAATTTAAAAAAAATGTATATAAAAGTATAATGAGAATATGTATCAATGTGCCACTGATATATCCCAAACTTCGAATCACCTGTGTGCTCCCATTGGGATTATCAGCTCTGGTCCTCCTCTTGTGATTATTGCCTCCCAGTTTACGAACCCCTTTCTTAGTTGCCACTTTGGTAGCACCACCAGTCACCCTTGCTGCGCCACTCTTTTCAACATTGACACCGCTGCTTTTCTTGTCCAAAGTCAACACTGATGTGGAGTCATCATCCATGTGCTGAACAGTAAGAATGGATCCATATTTGTTGTCATGTTTTGCCAGTCGACTGGGAGTGAGGTAGGATTCAGAGTCTGGCAGCTGCTCTATTTGCAAAGAATTCATGGAAACAAAAGTCTTGTTGATCTCTCTGTCATACACACTAAGCCTCTCCAATGTATTCAAGGCATCCATCTGGGCTTTAGTCCTTTTCCTTGCTGCCAATGCAGCAATGTTCCTCGTTTTAGACTGAATTTCTACTTTGTTTAAAGAACTGTCAGAATTTCGTCCACTTAGTTTAGGAACTGAGTTTGTTCTAGTCACAGCATTTGATGCAAAATCTTTTGTGTCCATTATGGAGATATCATCCTCTTCTGTAGTGCTGTCTTTGCGTCTGAAAATAAGTACAAAAACATTATCAGCTATGGCACTATTTATTAGCCAAATATAAAATATCTTTATAAATGGACCAGTTACAATGAAGCATCGTTTATCAAAATCTAATCAACATATTAATGATTCAGAATAAATAATACAAAATGAAATAATAGTAATAATAATCAAATTAAAACTCTCTCTGGAGATAAAGATGGTCAAAATTCAATAATTCCAATAGAATACTTAGAACTAGTGTGAGGTTAAAGTGTTCTTACTGCTCTTTGTGCAACATGTGCGCTGAAGATCGTCTAAGAATGTCTCTCTTGGAGTTGATTGCCTGTTGACTACTGCCGTCTTCTTCCACAACAGACAGATGCTCTTCCGAGTTCTCTGGCTCCAGAAAGTGCCTGTTCATGTTTGTTATAGATACAGTCTGAAATTTATCCAGGAAAATGGTTTTACTCAATTATGTGATTAAACTGACCATTCATGTACTGATAAATAAATATAGACAAATGTAGAATTAGGCAGGCAGACAAACAGATTCACTTTGAGAAGAACATATATAGGATAAATAATTGATTACACCATTAGCTGTAGGAATCTGATCATAGTGAAAGGACAATTTGTTTTTTTTCTTTTTTTAATATAAAGCATTCTTATATTGGAAGGTAAAACAAATATGCATGCACTATATTTTTCATATACATACTTTGTATGAAGGCAAGTTTGATAAATTGTGGGTGGAGGTATCTCTGGAAACTGCTCCTTCTTCTTGCTGCTGTTCCTCATACAAGTCATACAGTTCTTCCAAGTCTTTAGGGCAAGACATCTGGCATTCTGAATTGCATAGGGTACCGTTGTAAATGTACTACCACATGAATTAACATAATATAATCAGTTGCTATCAGGTATTAAAAAGATATGAAAGGAAAATATAAAATATGGAAGCATGGAAAAAAATCACCTTTTGGTATTTTTTCTTAATTTTTTCTTATTTTTGTATCTTAAAAAAATCTGCAAAGGGCTTTATCCCTCATCTTAATAGGTTATTATTAAAACAATTTCAAAAAAAAAAAAAAAAAAAAAAAAATTAAATCAATTCAACAGAAAGAATCCAAATTACCTTCCAATAATGCTCTCTGTCGCTGAATAATTTCATCCCTGAGTGTGCGGCCATGAAGATGCTTCGTGAAGTCAACATCTTTTTGCCTAATTTCATGTTCTTTGAGAAACAGTTGAGACTGAAGCTCTATGTTTTCAATCTCCAGTTCATGCACTTTGCACAGGAGGGACAAGATCTCTTTTTGCTCCTCACTGCTGATTTTGCTGGGCAGAATCTGGATGAGATAACGGATATTAAAATACATTTATAATGGCTTTGTACCATGATTGTAATTTTAAACCTTCATTTAAACCATGGCTAGTGCGTAGAACAAAAGACTCGGCCGTGCTGTATTCGACATACAAGCACGTCTTGTACGAGTGCGTTCCACGGTCTGTTGCACTACTACACTAGTAGTGTAGTTGCCAATCAGAGGCCGTGGTTTAAGCCTGCAGCTCGCCAATACACTCGTAATATTTCACGTACAGCTCGGCGACTTGTATTGTATCTATCACATAATCTAATTCCATAAATGTATTTCTGTACAGCTACTTTTGCAACACTTTGTAAAAAGCTGTTCATCCTAAATTAAAAGAGTAATCTTTAAGAGTGATACACATTATCAAATTAACAGACAACTCGCCAAACTCGCTTCTTCAAAATGCACACATTCTGTCACTTCTGATGTTCATTTGATAATTCATGAATTTTCATGCTTGACCACATGTCAGTTTCAATGTCTGCTTACTTCTTCCAACTTTTCTGCTCTCCGTTTGGCCACAACCAACTCTCTCTCAATGTTGACTTTGATTTTTTCAGTTCGTTCTTTTTCTTCCCTGAGGACCTTCAGTTCATCTCTTGCTACTTTGACATCATCAGGTTCTGGGGTGCTGGCCGATTCTGCTTCTTTTTCAACGCCTTCTTCATCTAAATGTGAATAAGATGTTACTGGTTGCATTTCTTAATAAATCATAATCAAAAAAAAAAAAAAAAAAATTATAATTATGATGAAATAGAAAGATGTGAAAAAATTTCTTGTTATTAACTATCTCTGTTAAAAGATTCCAAGTCTTGCTAATATAAATTATAAATATAAAAATAAACACTGCAGCTAAATCAGCACATATACATGTAAAGAGTTGTAGTTAGAAAATTGTGCCTATGTTTGTAATTCATTTCATAAACAACCCATACCTTTTGAGAGGTCTGAAGCTGAAGCACTGGAATCTTTCTGCTTTCTTGTCTTTTCTGCTTCATATCTGTGAAAGAACAAAAACATCAATAAAGATGACTCACATAAAATCTGCCAGCTGTGTTATCAAGACTGAGGAAAAAACATTGCCTTTTCATTAAACAAGTTAACAATAATATCAGTTTTACACAACCACATATTAATACATACATTTATAAAGTCTAAACATTTCTCAAAATCTTATTTTGCTATAAATTTCTATTTAAAAAAAGTTTTAATCTTTCCATAGCACATTTATAATTTTAATTGCAATGCAGAGGTTCATCACCCAAACTTAAAGAGCATACACCAGTCTATGAGGGCAATTGCATGTGATGGTCACAAGTTATTATTGTAATTATTTTAACTGCTAGTATTTAGGTAACTCCTTGCAGTGTTAATTTTTTAGTATACTTACTCTTGCAGAATAAGTGTGTGTCTGCTGGTCTCCAAGTCTATCTCCATGGTAGAATTATTTATATCCATCAGCCCTCTCCTGAAATTGAATCAAAATGTCTTTAGCCTATGGGATTTACAGGGAGTTTCTTTTTAACAAAATACCAAGATTTTTAGGTTGTTTTGAATGTTAATAAATCAGATTATGATTTTGTATGAAATGTTATTCAACTGCAAGAGGAGATACACCATGACATGAAACAGAAAAACTTTATTTCCAAATGTAACAAAAATCATGACGGCCAGAAAATTAACTAACGGGGCGTCCAGAAAAACCCATTGTGCTAACTGGATCAATCCAACTCGGGAGAGATCCCTTACAAAAATGTCCTGTAGGATCCTATGAAATCCTATAGGATTCTATCTATAAGAAATTGGCCCAATTTCCTATAGGATCCTATAAGATCTTATAGGATCCTGTAGGACTTTTTTTTATTAGGAATGCTCCCTAAGTGCAATCACTGTAATTGGCTTAAATGCCTGACAAGCCTCCTCGAGCTTCTAGGGGGTAATTAAGCTGAGTGCACACGAAAGTTAATTACCCCCCTAGCCATCAAGGAGGCATGTCAGACAATTAACCTGACTTAAATGAAGGTAATTAAGAGAGAATCAACTGCAGAGTTGGATTAAACCAGCTGGTATGATGTTTGAATCTGAACGCAGTTTTAAACTCAATCATTTGCAAAGATATTCCTGAACCATTACAAAGAACCATTTAAGATAATTTTGATATATTGGACCAGTAATTGTAATATTGTAGAAATTGTACCTCAAATCCATCTGGTTTCTGAAGCTGGTGATAAGTTGTTCTTTGAGATTTGCCAACTCTGTGTGGACCTCCTGTCTTGTTGTTGCTAGGACTTCAGCTGACAAAAAAGTAATACAAAACATTACATATTCAAAATACAATAGCAATAATGAGGTGATATCTGGAACATTAACACACTGTAGCTTTATGTTTATCTGACAGGTAAGACTATATATATATATGTCTTTATTCTAGTGATCTTATTTCACCACAAACTTCAGCCAGTTTATACAAAGAAAAAAAAATCCACCTGTAGTAATATGCTTACATTGCACAGCCTGAATATTAGCCACTCCGCTTTTCTGCTGAAGTTCTTGCTGATCTAGCTTCCTCCGTAACCTCCCTATCTCCTCTCGCAGCTCGCTGATGATGCTGGTGTACTGAGCTATGTGGTAACTCACATCAATCACATTCTTCCGCACCTACGAGGTTATATTGTCATTTTTTGTTTAATAAATAAATAAATAAATAAATAAAAATACATGTGACACAGGGTAAAACTGAACACCAGACATAATTGTACACATTTTCAATTCAGAACTAAAATAGTTTACAGTCTGATATTGCTAGATGCTTTGAGATTTTAATGTCCATGGCAAAGAATATGATTGTCTAACAGTCAATTGTCTATTTCTGTTGTAAGCCAGTCTGATGAAAACAAGTCTTTTTAATCTTAAAAGACCCCAAAACTACTTATTTCTGAAATTTATTTATCATTACCTTGTTCTTTATACTCTTCGCTCTGTCAGCATAGACTAGTGTGTTCCGAGATTCTTCAAAGTTTCCGCTGGCAGGACTTATGTGGGCAATCATGGCTGTCTTGCAATTTCCACCAAGGGAGTCTTTCAGTAGACGAGTCAACTTGCTGTCTCTGTAGTTGACATACTTGGAACCATTTTTGTCACCTAAAGTTCATAATGAAAACTCAATGTCAATGAATACATGGACGCACGCACACATACACACACACACAAGGACTGGCAAAGATGTACTATGAATGATATTTAATCTGCATTATTGAAAGGCAAGGGCAATATCAAATTCTGTATCATGGTGATATTTTGTTATTGTCACTATTATTTATTACTTCTAATATCAAATACATGTACAGCTGCCATGTGTAGAAATAACAGTGGCTTTCAAACAGTATATACACATCACATTTTTGTAACCAGGAGCAACTGATGGTTGTGATAAAATGTGTAATTGGAGGTTTTAAACTTATGGGCCATTTCACCAAACAAGCCCACTTCATATAAAGTAACACATAAAGACATAATTTTTCCATATCCATTCATATCATAACCCATTACTGATTAATTTCAATATAATCTTCAATTGATAATTTGGGGCTCTGTTAGCACTAGTGGTTAAATTTAAAGCAAAAGCAAAATTAGCTCAACTGTTATGGCTACCAGCTGCAGAGTTTCCTTTCATCAAATCAATAGTTTCATTACTGCTACCTATATATTTTACATAACCTCATCAATAATGCATTCATACATGGTTTGACTGTGTTAAACAAGAAAACATTGCCTAAGAAATCACCAACTCCAGCCCACACAATAACTAAAGAAGGTGAACACAAAGTAGATAGGGAGCATGTTGTCCATGTTGAAAACAAGCACAGGTTCATTTTAAAATTAGATCTGAATACAGGCAACTCCATATTCAAGTTTTTCTAGTGTAAACTAATCCCTTTATCTAATTATGGCTTTCAGATTACTGAGTTATGAACCAAAACTCTTGTCTGTATTTTCAAAAGTGAGGGAATTGCATAAAAATGGATATAACTGAACAGTATCTCAGCAGTTAAGTAAAGATTATGACAACAATTAATTTCCCACACTCAATTGACTTGACCTGAGGGCTGCTTCACAAAAAGTCAAAATTTATTGAGCTTTTAAAAGACTATTAAAACATGACAGCTGAATATAGTATGACTAGGATACTGTTCTGGAAGTGTTTTACAAATGATTTCTAGGAGTGATTTACAAATGACAGAGCAAAATCTAATGTACGTAGTTCACATACACAACTGGCCTACTGTCAACCACTGAAAATAAAGACAACCTTAATTTGCTACAAAATCTTAGATCAAAGACAGGAAAATGGGGTAAAAGGCCTTTCACATTCTCTAAAAACATAACTTTGTTGGGTAATATTTTTGCACTCTTTGCTGAGGCCATGTTTTGCTTTGGTCATTTAGTGACACCCCCATCCCCACATCACTTAAAGTGAGTGCCTTTTAAGCTGTCACACAGAGTCTATGTATGTACCAATGAAGAGATTAATCACCTCCATTTGTACTACATAACATGACTGGAAACATGCAACTTTTGGTTTCGATGAATAATATATCAGGAGGAGACAGTTTATCAATTGGCAGGAGACATCAAAATTACACCTAGGAATACCACCAGCTCAGTTTCTACCTGGTTCCATCAGAATAAATATGACGATTGATCTTTGGCCAAGTTCAAACAAATTTCAATCACAGCCGACCCAACAAACTTCATCAATGTAATCAGTGTTACAAACTGGACTTTAAAAAAAACAACTGTATCGTTGAATCTAGACTCATTAAAATTTATCATTCAGTGTTCTATACTAACGTAGTCACAACCAGAGTAAGAAGTAATATTATTTTATTACACAAGCATGCAGAATCCTTAACATTTAAATAGTGCTATAATTCTCTAAAAACTTACTCAGTGCATTTATGCAGTTCCCCAGAGCCAGAAGCGACCTGTTGATGTGGGCTCCTTCCACCATTCGTTTCCCTCGATTATGAGTGTTTGAAGCCCTCTCCGACCCCGCCAAATCAATGAGAAAAAGCTTTCCTATTCTCACTGTATCCTTGGTGTCACGAATGCGGTTCTTCTGCTTGACTGTTATCATGAGAATGGCATGGGATCGTGAAGAGGTCTTGTTGGCAGCGGTAGGTTCTTGGGTTCTCTCTTTGTTTCCTTCTTTTAACAATTCCATAATCTGAAGAATATCAAAATACATAATCAATGTTGACATTTTTTTCTTTGGCCGATGCACGATGCTTCAAAGTACAGTGAATCAGCGTCACTTTCATTCAGCATGAAATCAATTCTGGTCTTCTCAAGGTTTTTGTTTGCTGTTTATTCACCTTCTTGAAATCAAGTCCTATCCAGAAATATAGACTTTCAAGATGTTTTTTTTTCCTTTTGCAGAGTGTACATTATGATGAACTTTTTATGGCAATACAATTTTCACATGTTAATGGTTACCTCTAAGGTAGACTTGGTCATGATTTCTGAGAGGCCAGCCACTTGCACTCCCTTGGCGTCCTCACGAAGCTCTAGATACCCTGCAGCAGGTGCTAGCAGGTCACGGATCATCTCATTGTAGATCTGAAGTAATAATAATAATAATAATCGTATGAAACCTTATATAAATAGTACCTATACTTAAAGAAAATTAAACAGTTCATTATACAAAAATATAAAAATGGTGAAAATGACCAATAATATATTTCATCAAACAACAAAAACAAGTTTAAGTGAAAAAAAAAAGGAAATCTGAAGCAACTGTAAAAAATTCAATATATGATGAATGATGAGTCAGAGTGCCACATATGCAGCAACTCAGTTAATTTGTTACTTCCCTTGGGAGCTGAGAATATCCAAGAACTGCCATGACACAAAATGCCAATTCATGAACTGTATGGCCAATTCATCTCTTAGGGCTCACTCCCATTTAAACTAATGGTCTACATAGATCGACCCAACTCCGTGGGGACTCTCACTGAATGCAATCAGTTAACATGCCTCCTCCTGGCACTGAGTAGAATACAGAAAAGCTGATTGTTGGAAACAAGAAGAGGCGCGTTCATCTGATAAACTTGTTGCATTCAGCGACAGTAGACAGATACTTTGAATGTGAATGAGCCCTTAGCGAAAATAATAGTTTTTAGACAAACAGTAACATTTTGAAAACTGCAAATTATTATAGACTTACTTCTAGATAGGACATGGTCACTTTGTATGTGTTATCGGACCTCGTCTTCTCCATTGCACTGAAGAGGTCAGACAGAGTACGGTACATTATACCAGGTTCTGTGTCTGTACCAAGCATGGTATATGTCTTTCCAGCACCTAAAACATAAATATGTTATCTATAAGGTATTTTTGGCCACAATAACTGAAACCAACTCTGGTTAAGTATGGTTCACATATGAGTTTCAAAGAAATCAGTATGTTTTTCAGCACCTTGTTTCCGTCTTGTCCAGATAAACTAACACGATGCATGTAGTCAACTTGGTATATTTCCGACTGAGCCTAAAAATATTTGGCCCCTTTGACAATTCTTAACAACACTCTAACTAACCCCCTTTAATGGCAGTTTCATAAACAACAAACAAATCAACAATTCAAAACAGTTAAAAATGTGCCCCCATAATACAGCATAATACAATATGTATAATAATGACCATATTGCTAGAAAAATAATAATTTATCATTAGGCATCAGCTCAACTTACCAGTAGCACCATATGCAAACACAGTTGCATTGTAACCTGAGATCACGTTGTCAATTAAATGTCTTGTGGTAACCTGATAGACTTCTTCCTGCAATGACAAAATGAATTGCACATCAGATAAAGCTTGTGCTATGGTTACAAAAACCCATTTCTGTTCTCTTTCCCATTTTTTTACATTAAGTTGAGTAAATTATTAACAAAACAAAAATGTCTTAAAGAAGAAAGTATATTTTTCACTTACTATCTTCAAAGCCAAGATTAATTAAGATTATGTTTTAAATGAAATACAATTATTATAAAGATGAATGGAATACTTTGGGCTCCTTAACAAAATTAAGTTATTTGTTGTTGCAAATCAGCCAAGACTTGTGTTTTATCTTAAATTTCCCCAACTTACTCACAAGTTTTTGCAGCAATATATCTATTAGCCCAGGATGCAACTATGATATGTACAGATTGCTTTGGGTATTAATTATATAAAATATGTTTTTGTAATCAATATTTATAGTTTTGATCCCATGGGATAAATTATTTATTTACTGTATATATACAAGTATGTTTCAGAGCTATACCATGCCATTTCAGATAGAGGGTAGATGATAAAATTTACATGGTTGATTCAGATCTCCAAGCAACATTGGCTGCAAAGGGTTAAATATCTTAAAATAAAAAAAATCAATGCAACACCTGATAGTCCATGCAAGATTTCTATTGGAAAAAATAACAATGTGCAATCAAGATCTGCCTAATTAAATTCTAAAATGATTTTCAATACCCACATCAGTGAAAACATAATAGTGTGACATCCAAATCCATGACCCCACAATCCAATCACATTCTTCCAGTGTATTTCTGATTTCCAAAATTGATTAAAGACTGGGGCCTTTTTGTTTATGCATAAACTGTTTCCAATTTCTCACCAACAGTGTTAATACAGTATAAAATAATGCCCAATTTGAGGCCTTTTAAGGAGTATGATAATAACACCAAAGAACTGTTATCCAGAAAGATTCATTATGACAGGTTGTAAAAACAAAGTTACTGTCAGATCCACCGAGAAAAAAAAAGAAAATAAAAATAAAAAAACTTGCTTGCAGTCTAGACTCTCTTACAAATTTTCAATGTTGGAAAAAAAGGAAGCAACAATCCTGAATTTTTGTGTCACAATTCAGACACTGTATCATTGGTTTTCCACTGTTGTTTGACTCCATATTACAATCTTTTTACTGTTTTCTTTCATACAAGATGCAGCTAGTTCTTAACACTCTTTTTTGTAATCAGCACACCAGTATTCATTTTAAACAAGTGATACAACCTGTTGCTTAAGCATTTTTGATGATTTTGTAATTGGATGTTTCCTCAAGCAGATGCGAATTAAATTATAATATTAGGTGAATTCTTACAAAGACACTATCAAGGAAGTATGTTAAAATAAGAAGCCAGATCTGTAATGAAATTCTGTAAATAGACTCCTCTCTCTTTTTTCCTTCACTTTTCAGTTGAATTTTAAGAGCCTGCAAACTGACTTTACCATAAATCATGATTGGATCTGCTTCCATCTGCTGTCCCTTCACTAGCCCCTCAAGGCATGAATAATAAATGAATGCAGTTTACCTTCCACACATAGAAATCTTTAAGTTGAGAAAGACTATTGATGTTTTCCCGATAGAAAAGTATTGTTCTTTGCAGCAGGCACATGTCACAAAGTCCTACCAATTATGAAAATGTTAATCATTTTATTGTAATTCTAGAATGTTGGCCCAGCTAGTAACCAAGCCATAAGTTTCATCCAGGACAATTACAAGAGGTGCTGGATTACCTGGTTTCACCTGAGTTTATAATTATTTGATGTGAAATGTGATCCAACATTATAAAAGTTTCAAAAAGAAAAACAATAAGTTATAATAAATTAAAAGGCAACTGAATGGTAACTCATGTTAAATTTAAGGGTTAAATATTTTTCTAATTTTCAGGACAAGGACACATAATGTCACCAAACAGCATTTTTAACACAGAAACGAATGAAGAGTATCTTATGATTATGATGCTTAAAAAAAAAAAGTTGCATGAAACAACTGGTCTGTATGGCAGAGAAAGTAGTCCCATTGTCAGCCTACCACAGCATTCAAAGCTTCATTCCAGCTGCAATTCATCTAGAGCTACATCAACACAGAAAAGCACTTCGGAAATGCCAGTATATTATCGACTGTGATCAGTTCATGCAAATGGATAATTTGTGATTTCTAGTGTTTGAAGTCAACTTGAATAGCACAATAATATAGCAGATGCAACCTGATAGGAGAATTTCCATTAAGAACATGCCAGTGTTAGGGGGAATGCATTTTATCTGTATACACACACCATAGTGATGGAAAAACTCAAACTGATTTCAGCCCATGAAAAATGTCACCTTCCTTTGTAATAATCCGTTACTTTTTAACAGCTGTTGCCAAATCATGTGATGAAAAAAATTAAGGAAAATGAACTATTTAAATATTTGGAAATTTTGAATATTTTTCCAATTACCCAAATATTTTTTGAAAAAAGTGAATGTTTTCAAAACATTGTTGCCAAAGGTTATGCAGTAACACATCAGTGAATTTCAAATCTGAATGGCTATAGATTAGCTACATTGTTGGTCAAATTTAAAAAAAAATGCCATGCCTAACCTTCCACTTACTAGAACAATTTCTTTCAAATAATAGTGCTTTGTAAAAATAGTCATCTGTTAGCTTTCTGTAATCATTCTGATCTTTTTAATCCTTCCATCATGATTAGAAAGTGTCTGTCATGTAACTTGTCCATGTTTTTTCTACCTTCATCTGTCTTATTTATCTTGAAATATAACCGTAATTCTTAAAAATAAATTTCCCACGTCAGAGGGAATGCCAATACGTATCAATATCTGCCAATCCCATTTTTTCGATACTCTGCTGAGTGCAAGACAAAATATTATGATCATCGATTAGCTTAACAATCCATAAGAATGTCTGATCAACGACAGATCAATAACCCTGACTATCTAATTGGATTTTCTGATACATAATGACTTAAAGTAAATGTGAATCGCCCATTAACACAGCATGAGCATTATTTCAATGCATCTGCAACCAGTCATCAGCTCCTGTTTGACTGTGAGCACTTTTAAGTAGTAGTAGAATAGAAAAGATAAACAGAATAAACAAGGGAATTGTTATAATCAATAATTCATAGGGTAAAGCTATGGAAAACAGAAATATAAAAGGCTATCAGTGATCCAATTCATGGTTAGAAAAACAACTCTTTTTGCACCTGCTTAATCGCCTATAGATCACTTAATTTATTTGTTTCTATAATCAATAAACAAGAGACCACAAATGTTATGACAATGGGCATCCTTACAGTTGCACTTGATGACATAAGTCCAAGCCCAAAGTTTTGAGGTTTCTTCTGTTTGTTATTTCTGGGGTAAAATGTTCAATGTTTCTAATTAGGTAAAAAAAAAATTAAATATATATATACTCATGAGAGAGTAACAGATGAACACCTATCACCTAGCTCATATAAAAATATGCCAGATGCACTTGTTCACATTTACATAGCAGTCTATTTGTGAAAAAAGTAATCTCCTAACTTTTTCTTTAAGATAATTTACTTTAAAGTACAAGGCTCGTGATAAAAGAGGGAATCCATTATGCTGTATTTAAAAGGAATTAAATATTGAAATATACCCTGTGATTCTAATATTCATCACTTTATGTAGGGAGAAAACCCAATGTTACAACTGTTTTTACCAAAAGAAAAAAACCTGCATTTAGCATCAATTTTTGTTAACAAATAAATCTCTGATGTTATTTTAAATATCTTCATTAAAAAACTTTTCAAAATACAAAAATCTATGTTACTTCTCATACATAGTACCTTAATATTTGAGAAACCTTCAAAATGTCATAATGCAATGCAAGAAACAATTATGTGCACATATGATACAAATTGACGTAGAATTGTTGGTTCTGGTATATGATAATTGTCCCACAGTCTGTTGTTTCCAAAATGTTAACAATGGCATCAATTCATAACTGATTTTTAAGAGATTGACATATATACAAAAAAAAAAAAAACCCAGTTTGTATATTTACCGTTGTAGATTTGTAGTCGAAGGCATGATCAAAGATGTACTTCTTCTCTCTAGAGCGATTGGCTCGTAAAATATCATCAGGATCCTCTGTGGGGTCCATCAGTACGACCATCTGTAACAATTAAATATGTACATTAAGTTTTAAAAAATAAAAAAATGAGGAATTATTTAATAATAAAAAAATGCTTATATCATGTCATAAAATTATTTTTTTATTTCATTTTCATTTTTCATTTTGTGCTTTAAAAGGGTTTAAAAGGAAGATAGGAAGATAGGAAGAAATATGAAATTATGTAGTCAGAAAAAAATGCTAAAAGGATATAAAATATATTTAAACATTTATTAGATGATATAATAGAAATGTTGACTATGTGGTCTTCCAATATTTATTCTAAGGTCACTGAAGTCAAACTTGTAACTGCGCAAGTTGTAAATTAACAAGACGGCCTCCAGCTTGCATGAAACTTGGGCTAATAGTCCTAGGAAGTAGACAACAATTCCAATTTACAATTTTCAAAAATGCATTGTCCGAGTTTGACAATGTCTTCAAACAACTTCATGCTTTTACTTCACTTGTCCTTAGTTGCATTTGGAAAGTTGCCATGGGAAACTGTGTACATCTCAGGGGGAAAAAAAGCTCATTAACTGGAGCTTATCAAAACTCCACCTGCAAGCTGTCTGGATTGAAAGGGGAACACTGGGCAATCAGGCTTATTGAGACATTACTCCCATGAGAGTGATTGAAAACCTCACCTCAACTTACACTGCCAGCTACCACATAGTAAAGCCGATTACAGCACTGGCTGGTAATCCAGGGAGAAGAAAGTTTTAATTAAATAAGGTAATATATCACCAATAAGGATAATTGAAATGATTGACTTATTAATCACGAGAAAGCAAGACCACCTTTAGTTAACCAAGGATTTAGTTAGGGTCAAAAAATTCATTTTTATTTTCCGTTCAGCCAATCTCTGAATACTCAGAAGTTGATATCTAAGTTGTATATAACACCACAATCTCTGAATAGTTCTAAAGGCCAATGATGAATTTAAATTTATAGAATTATTACAGTCTTGTTTAATTTTTTTATCTGTTTTCTCGCCTTTTCTCTTTCCTAATCCTTTTTTCATACTTTTTTCTGTCTCTCTTTTTCTTCATTTAATGTCTTTCTTATCTTTATTCCCCGAAAGAGTATTCTTATTTCCTTTCCAAGGTCAATAAAGCTAGCTATATTTAGGAGATATTTTATCAAAGTAAGTATACCTAACGCTTTTAAGCTTACACCACTTGTGTGAAACATACAATCAATTAATTTCCATTAAACCACTTGCCATTCAATGTTAGGTATCTTAAATAGCAAACTCTTCAAGATTTCATGTTGATGCACTTCACTCATTCATATTTTAATCTCTACTACTTTTAAGTTACTACATTTATAATATCAAATTATTACATCTAATTTTCAGAACAACTGTGTTTGAAAACAACTTCTCAAACAGCACATTATTATCTCTTTGCTATTCACTATGACCCCGAGTACTGATAGTTTTTTAATCTGAAAATAATCTGACGTCAATTATACATAAATATGAGCTACAATAACAAAATTAATCTGAGAGTATTGAACTGCAGTAGATAGTCAATAATTCATAAATATACAGCCACTTATCCATAAAAAACTGTGTGCTGAATGTTAAAGTGCAATGACCCGTCTACAGAAGTATAATGTGTTTTTATAACATGGGTTTAATTCTCTACAAAAGAAAAAAGTTTTAACAAAAGGAACATTGAAAAAGAATACAGTTTGTGAAGATCTGTGCCATGGTACAAATAAGTTCCTAAAAGCCAACAAAAACAGTGTATACTAGCAGATCAAACACGCCCCGTTCACACAACCTTATCTATGCACATTGGTTTCATAATTTCTCCAAAGCAACCTTTTGAATGACCTTTTGCTAGTCCAATACAGCTGGTCTGTTGACAAAGTTTTTGTCTGATGTTTATGCTTTACTTGCCTATCACCTTTCTCTTTCAGTTACTTGAAGGAACACGCTAATCTAAACATTCACCTTTGTAGGTTTTTGTTATTGGGAAAGTTTCAAATGTATCTACAGCAAAGCTCTAGGTCACTGTAGCTAATCCGAGTGTTTGTTGTTTTTGGTGCCACATGCAAATATCGCTTTGTGTGAGGATCAATCGGGATTCCATAGGCGTACGATTATGGGATTAATTGGAGTCATGTGAAAATGTCCAAAATGATATATACAATTAATCACTGCATTAGGAATAATTTTCATAAGAAATCTTTCTGGTAACCAGTGGATGGAGGTAGTATTTACAAGATACATGGAAAGCTTATTTTAATCTTATTAACAGCAGAACTATATAATTTCAGGCAAATTCATCTTATAAATAAAAATTAACCAACATTGAAAACGATGCTTGTGGCCAATGTACTATGAAAAAAAATTTTTTAAAGGTCATAAAGGAACTTACATATAGACATAAGTGAAAAATAAAAGAAATTGATTTTCAACATGAAGACATCATTACATTGACTCACATTGTTGTCTACTTTGTGTGCACATGTATGACATCCAACCAGTTCCTCCTCATTCATCAAAGGACGGATTCGAAGAACCACCTGTAGAGATAAAAAAGAAATCACATCACCGCCTACTGAGAATGACATTTCAAAAAGACACAATTGATATTTTCTTGACTTGCAACTTCTTTCGCTGCCTTTTAGGATGCTAAATGTCACATTACCTATTTCTTCAAGTGTGTAAAATATGAATGCAATTTTTAAATGTCTGGAATTCTAAATCTGCACTTTAATCTTATTTAATTTTATGTCTACAAAAATGACATTCAAAACAATGAAAAAAGCCCCATTTTGAATGAAATCAACCTTTTAATTCATTTTCACATAAAAACAACAAAACAGTACACAATGAAGAATATACTAGTGCCTTGTTTTCTTCTTCTTTTTAATAGATAGAGCATTTAACTTGTTCTGAATATTATTTAATGAGGTCAATTGTACTGAACTTTTAAAAAACATAGACTACACATTTATAATAATAAAGCAATGAAAAATAGTGATTTTTTAGTCATGAAGACATAAAAGGAATTGTCTGATTAACTTCCCAATGACTGGGAATTTAAAAAAAGGAAAAAAACTACGGTTTAGGTATTAAAGTTATAGCCAAGCTCATACTGAAATTTATTAATATTTGTTTTAAAATGAAGACTTTTCCTTTGTCTGGGTCAGTTAAGCTAGTCTTATCGAACCCATACCATTGTGATATTATTAATTTAATAAATATAGGTCTTGTACCAAAGTATATGTCAGCTGGGACCCAATGTACATGATGTACAAGTATGATGGATCCAAGTACAGGTACTCAGTAAACTGAATGCACAGCTTACCATTTGTAGCAAGAAAAAAAGCCTGTGCTAACAGTTTTATTTTCGTTTTTTACCTACTTTGCTAGTTCATAAAGCAGATATAAAAAGCGTAACGTTATATATATAAAAAATAAAGAAAACGCATGATTAACCACACAGTTGCGCTGTGCAGACAAACAAGTAAGATTTCTTAGTATCTTACCGTTAAGGGGTGTTCTCCGCCGCCTCCACCGCCCGTCATTTTTAAGCTCTGGTTCTTAGATCACAATATTGAGGCTACGTATATTCTACTGAGCTCTCATCGACTTGGTCATACATCATCGAGTAATCGACGGATCGAATGGATTAATCGATTAGTCACCGCAACTTCACAAGTCATGCATGCCTCAGACACGCTGCAAGACTGTGGTTAGTCTGGGTTCTTTAGCACAAGGGGGGCACTTCTACAAGCCTAAGGTTCCAGTGACCAATTGCAACTCCGTGCAATGTGAAAATGCACCCCAACGTAGCTGGTATAAGTCCAGGCAAAACCTGCAACAAGAATGCTGTCAGTACTGACAATCAGACTTCGCTCCACACTCGGGATCTTGACTTCTGATTCACGTCACTCACTAAGGCGGATATCACTCCGCAGCAAACTAGCCCTAGTTTTCTCTGTGAAAACGCATTTTGGTGCGAGTATCGTAGCATTTAAGAATAGCAGTAATCTTAAAGGAACATTTTTTGTTGAAGAGAATCATCTTATGCCAGTTAGTAATAAAAACTTTATTGGGTCGAATGCGCAAGGATTAATTTATTTTCTATGACGTCATAAAGCGTCTAGCAACAAGATAGTAAATAAACAAAAGACACGTGACAAGTTCGCGTTACACCAACTTGTTTGCTGTTTAATGTTGATTACATTTTTATGCAAGTTTTTTTTTATTTCCCCTTATATCAATGATAATAAGAATAACATAAAAATAAGAATAAAATAAATGCTATTAATTTGTACAATATTGTTTATTTAAAATATATACAGAATTAACACACCCTGGATTATCCCAAGGGCACTGACATGCCTTTCACAGTGCAAAAATAAATACAATAACTATAAAAAACTTCAAACATATTTAGAATATTTAACACTTTTTTTCATAGGCTATCATTAAAAAACTGTCACTGTCAGGAATAAATGTTTGGAATTCTTTCAATTTACACTCTGCTCAACAAATGCATGGCTCACTTTACATGCAGACAGCATTTTATAAAGCATCCATGAAATTGCCAAAAATGACGAATGCAACAGTTTCAGATAAACAATCTACTGATGATATTGCATGCCATTTTGTGTAACCATTCCTTGCCAGCTTAAACGCTTTGCTGGCCAAGTCACACATTCACTCATCTGAAGATCCCATCTCCTTGGTATCCAGTAAACATAATCCATTCACACTGACAGACAATTTAAAAACTCATTATGACACGACAATGTTCATGTTGAAAAAACTGTCTGGGTGATAAATGTCCGCTCGGATTGATATCACATTTTATAACACAGGTATTGATACATATTGGGGAATGCCGTTTCATATCTCTTTATTCAGCGCTTCCTTCTTCTTTCTCTTCTTCAATAGGAGAAGCCTGAAATAATTAAATATATTCTTACTGTCTTTTTTATGAAATTTTATTCCAATTTTTACCCCTTGCTTACAAGAATANTATATATGAGTCCATGCTAGTATCTGGGGAGGACCCTTGGAACTCCAGGTTACAGTAAGCTATGGCCAGCTTTCTAGGACCATCAGGGAACCAGGAGATGTGTGTGCTGGTACGCTTGGGATCACAAGGATCTCTGCAAGAAGCGAAATATGATGAAAACAATACTACTGGCAATGAACAGAATTTTTTGATTATGGCTTTTAATTGAGCCTGTACATTATTGTTATTATTATTATTATCACCAATGCAAACTGATAATCATTCTTTCAAAAACTGATTCTTTGTTAACTGTTATATGCAAATACCTGATAAATACCTGATAAATATACACTTACTATTTGTAATATATAACAAAAAATATATATCTCAAGTTCTAATAATGTACATTTTAATTGCAAACTAAAGTGTGCCTACCTGAAAACATTGATTGTTTTGGCTGTTGGTGTTTCATCCATATCATCTACATCAATATCATCGAAATATTCTTCATAGATATCAATAGCATTGTTTTGTTTGATGCAATGTTCCATCACCTAGAATTTTAGAAGCAAATAAATAAAGTATTCCTTTCATTAAAAGGTCATCACCAAGGCTTTCCCTAGCAAACCATCCAGTTGTCATTTGGACAGCCTCCTGCATCACCGGACGGCCAATATTTTCAAAGACGGCTGGGCGGCAGTTATGATTGTTTTGAAATATGATGGCTTGGACTCCCTGAAATTACAGGTGATAATTTTGGAAGACCTGTACCCCCAATCCTGGGAAAAGCCTTGGTCATAAGCGACATATTGAAAGAGGATTCTTTGAGAATTTTTGCTGTCTAAAATTGCACAGATTTTTTTTTTTTACAAATTTTTCCTTAATCAAAAACCTATTCCATCATTATTCAGAAATAAAATTACATTGAATCCAGAGCAAGAAAATTATTATAGGTTGAATTATCTGGCTCAAATTTTGGTATTACACTTTTTTTTCCAAATTCTGTAAAAATTAAGCTCATGTTATAATGGTTGAGATTCAATTCAAACAATAACTTACAGTGCTGAGTTGTTGAATAGTGTTGATGTACATCTCATCTTTCTCCACTTTCTTTCTGTATCTTAATACTTGCTCTACTTCTTGTGGATTTACATCTTTGGGCCAGCCACCCTCTGTGTGGTTGATTCCTCTTACCTCTGTCTCAAATCTTTCTGTGTTGATCTAGAAAGAGAAATTGATTGGGAATAATTAATATCTTAAATGCAAGTAATAATAATAATAAAAACAACTTTTTTGTCTCTCAGTTTACTTTAAATGAATAAAACAAGAATGCATATATAAGAACAGGCACATTATGAAACAAATTTTTTACACCAATTATTATTGACATTTGAATTGTAGCATTATCTAAAACTCCAAAATGTTTCAAACAAATTCATGCCTGTTTTCAAATTATTTTATATAATAATGCGAACTCAACTCTGGCAATAAAGTCAGATAATGACTATTGCTATTTACAAAGACACAACACTATCTGTTCATAAAAATGAATGAATAAATAAATAAATAAATAAATAAATAAATAAATAAATTTAATAAATAAATAAATAAATAAATAAATAAATAAATAAATAAATAAATAATGTACATTTGACAAGTTTTAAAAGTTAAAAATTCATGCTTAATGCTTATCAGTTAAACATACTTCATGTTCGGACATCTCAGCAGCACATTGTACGGAGATATCAACCGGGTTTCTTTCGATGTAATTCTCTGACTCCTTCGGGTCTGGCAGGATGTCAATGTGCAACTCTGCTTCTCTGTCAGAGAAATTACACTGCCGCCCAAACTCTGCCCTCTTCTTCGTATAGACATAAACAATCTCCATCTTGAGAGTGTTTGATTACTTATAACCTAAAATTAATAGAAAACGACAACCCTTTTCAAAACAATCCAGTGAAATTGCAAACTGCGGTTGGAATAGAATTCAACTTGGCTGAACGAGTGCAGGTAACATAACGTTAATTAAACAAATTTGTGTAATAATTGCTTTAAAATTACATTTTTTTACCAAAAATGGAAGAGGTTGATAGAGCCCGTCAGTATATTCTAGAAATAAAAATGCATACCTGCAAAATATATTAATTATTCCACGTTCCTAGAGCTGTGTAACATGTACGATCAAAAATGGCGTACCAGTTGCTATGGATCTAATGCGCATGCTTAAAATGAAGTCAATTTCCGTTGAGCACCGAAAGCACAATAATACAAAGATTGTTTTCGTTTTGAAATCTGTTAAAAGACTTAGCGTTTTTTTATTTGGAACATGATGTAAATATAATAATTTTGTTAACTTAACATCTAACAGTACAATGCTGAATTATAACCTGTGAATAGCTTACCAAATTGTATCGAATTTACCTAGACCCCCAACTGTTAAATCCAAGATGTCAGCCTCCATAATAGAAAATGTCTTGAAACAGTCTAGGTATATTTTGCTGTTTATCATGCATTTTGTCTGCGCTGCGGAAAAGATGTGTCATGCTTAATCTAAAACATGTTTTACCTGACATGTTATCATGTTTGTTTTCTTGCGTTCGTTCTCTGTGTTATCTGTTTCGTAGATAATATCAAAAGGGGAGGAGCAGTTGAAATTGTCAAATGCAGTAATGAGAGATCAGGGCCGTAGCCTCCGGGGGGGGCAGGGGGGGCAGCTGCCCCCCCTGGAATTTGGAATTTTACACACCATACCCACCCCCCCCCCTAGCCTCCCCCCCCCCTCTCCCCCTAC
>NW_019775848.1:71280-101415 GCF_001039355.2 Lingula anatina
CCCCCCCTGGAATTTGGAATTTTACACACCATACCCACCCCCCTCAGTAGCTTCGCCCCCTCGTGTCCGCTTACTGCCCCCCCTGGCAATTTGCTCAGGCTACGGCCCTGGAGATGTGGATACTGGCTAATGCGCGATGGCCTGTCAATTTGTCGATGAGTTTAAAACTAAAACAAAAATACCACACTGGGCAATCAATATAGAAATAGTCAATTAAATGGGGGCGTCTCGATAGTCCGAAGGTTCATTGGTCCGAAGGTTCATTGGTCCGAAAAGTGGTAACATTTTCATCGATTTTTTAATCAAGGGTTCATTGGTCCGAAGGTTTTATAGTGAACATTCGGACCAATGAACCTTCGGACTATTGAACCTTCGGACTATCGCTACGGCCCCAATTAAATAGTCGCTGAAGTAAATTAAACGGTTATGATAACCGTTGGCCAAATGCAAATATACACTTACAGTACTTGATTTAGTTTCAGGCCTTTCTCAGTCTCCAACTAGTATCACTGTCACAGATAAAATAAAAGTTTGTGTTTTGGTAAATTATTAGTATATGCCATGAAATGGACTTTGCTAAAGTTTCTTATAATTTACCCTACCATTAAAATGAATGCAGGCTACTCGTAGATGTGCTTTGAGGTAGTGCATATTTAGATTCATGGAGAGTGTTTGTCTGTTTTTGGCCTAGGTACCCTTACTATAGGTAAGGTTTCACCGCACATGTGCTGATACTACTACTGTATGCCATTGGTATAAATCTTGCTTATCTTGAGGCCAGTCACAAGTTTGCCATTGCAAAATGGAAAGTCACTAACAATAAGTGGTGTGACAGCACAGCTATATAATTGAAATAGAAAGACCAAGACTTTGTCAAAATGGTGCCTGAATGGACACAAAACTCTTTAATTTTGAATTATATACTTAAAGGTGTGGCAGAGAACAAAAGTATTGTCAGGACATGAATATTTACAGCCACTTCAGTCTGAAATGCTAGGTGGGGTGAGACCTTACCTCCGACAAAGGTACTAGCAAGTAAGGCCAAAAACTGAGGCAAAGTAATTGTGCTTAGGTAAATATCTTTGACCTACTAATATATGCAGTAATTTTGCTTGCATGTGTACCTTTACAAATATGTTGGTTTTAAGATAACAGTGTATACTGCTGTTGAGCTTCCTTAGTTTATTTTTGCAGGGGTTACTCACAACATGACTTGAATGATTTTTGTGGCAGGATACAGACAAACACAGTAGCTGATATAAATGGGGAAGGTTTTATCCAAAAGATGCGTCAACTTTACCTATTACTTCACTGTACAAGATACAGAAGAAGGCAAGTGTTTTATATTTCATTATAAAATTGAAATTCACCGTAGGTAGAACACAGAAACATCCAAGGCTTATTTACGGACTAGCATTAAATCTTTTGTGGTGCGCTATATTGAGTAAAGGATTTGATTGTCACATCTGCATGCAATATTATTTTCAGCATTCCCCAAGAGCTAATTAACAAACTCGTAAAGATATTGACAGATACAGAAGAATGCAGTTGGCGAAGTAGGGTTATATGTGTAGCAGTTCTTGCAGAATTAACACCTTGTGAAGAAATCAAGATTTTTGATTTCAACACTGGATCTAAGAACGTGCAACTAGCACAAAGTTTACAAGTTATTGCTTCTCAGGTAAGATTGTGTTTACATTCACGAAACTGTCACATTTTACTTACTAGTAGTAGTAGTAGTAGTATTTGCCTGGATATTAAGCACATTGTTGAATGAATTACTGCATTTAAATGTTTTTTTTAAAACTCATTTATTACAATATTATGTAATATTGTAATTTGTCTTTTCATGCTAGGGACCAACTTTGGGTGATTTTGGACAAATCATACCTCTGATGGTGAGGTAAGTTCAAATATTAGTTTCATACTTCCACAATTTGGCAGTGTGGTGGGAGTGACACCTAAAACTTAAATCTGGGAAATGTTTAGAAAAGTATATTATTGTCCAATTATTGATTATGTATGATTATACATGAGATCTTGGACAATATTTTATGTTTTGTTATTTGCATTTTTGTAAAAAAAGTTATTTTTATCATTTGCAGATGGATTTCTACAGTTGGTTTTGACCATGATACCCAGATCAGAGCTCTTCTTTTCATCAACCACATAGCGGCATTACATCAGCAACTCCTCACTGAAGGTAAACTTTCATTATTTTGTTTACTACCCTGATAGTATGAATTATTTCCTTGTTGTAATTCTTTAAATTAGCAGGTTGGTAATTAATTAATATGAAAATTAATCTTTTTGAATTATTATTCAGGCTAGTAATGATTTTTTTCAATTATACACTCAGTCACAAACTCATTTGTAATGGTTGCAAAATTAGTTTTTTTTTGTAATACATGTAAATGTAAATTTTTATTTATTAATTGAGAAAAAAAAATGGACACATGAATCGATGATAAATATTATTTCTAGATCAAGTTCATGTTGTGAGCTCCCAGATAGCAGATTGGTTGGCGCATGCCAGCATGACGCAGTCCCCAGATCCACGCACTAGACACCTGTTTAAAAAAGAAGAAGAGCTGATGACAGAACTGGATGGAACTCCATCAAAAGATCAATTTACTGTGTTGTCTCTGGGTAAGATAGTCATCTAGGTGACAAAAGTACCATTCAATTTAGAATTAAGAAATGAATAAAAGTTTCATAAAATATTGGTGTAATAATGGGAAATATAACATTATAAGGTATACATTTGATGATGCTCTAATTTGTGTTAATTTACGTAAATTTGGTATGTGTTCTTTATACATTGCAAACAATAGGTATTTTCAAAGGAATTTGGATATGTTTTAAAAGTGTTTCCAAGCAGCATTTTATGCTAAAAATATTTTATGAAAACTATATAGAATTCACATATTCTCATGACACCACAACTCACATAGTCTTTTTGTAACAAACTTGCAGTTATTTTGTTTCAAAGTCATCCTCTTGGCATATTCAGTGCTGAAGACTTGATAAAACATGGGTGACAATTAAACTTTCCTCATTTTCTACTTATAGGAAAATACTACAGTTCTGATCAGATGTTGAATATACACAGTTTCTCAGTGCTGCACACTTGGCTGAAAAACACCAGTAGGGCAGGGCTGTTCGTTACCTCTGACACCTCCAGTGCAGAGGATTTAGACTCTTCTATGACTGATGTATCTAGCAAGCATATACTGATTGAGAAGTCACTGGACTATTGCTTTCGACTTCTAGACCAGTGTGAAAGAAGTAAGTGAAGATGTGTGATTTTTAAAAGTATTTTGTGTAGAACGTGAAAGATTATTTGAAGGAAATTATTACTTTTTCAAAGTTTATTATTCTATTGGAAGAAGTACTAGTATGGTAGGTAAGTCCATGTGCAATAATATGTCTTATCTGTAATATTTTAAACTCTGATATATGGTTTTAAATAAGGCTTATTGTTAAAAAGTGACCCCAATAAAAGTCTTTTAGTTGCATGAGTAGTCAATGTCATTGTGGTTTCTTTACAGAATTTTTTTTATAATTTTTTTTATTGATCTTAGGGGTCAAGCAACCAAAGGATTTATCTTTGCAAGAAGGTGTAAGTTATCTTAATAATGGTGTTCAGTGAAAAATGTGGTTAGTCATTCTTGCTGACCTCTATGAAGTATATCCATTTATTTTTGTGAAAATGGAGCCTACAGTAGCAAGACAGAAAAAGCCATATCATCAACCATGGCCTCAATCTCTGTAGAAACAGAAATATTGGAGAATAGTAGCTTTTAAAAAGTCTTACTTATTTATTAAAGGAACTATTTAGTAATGAAAATGTATAAGTTCTGTCCAAAGTAGATTTATCATAAATTCTGAGGATGTTTTTATTTTATAATATTTGATTTATATTTAAAGCAAATGAAATGAACTTCATCAATCTTGTTTCATCCTGAGGAGAACAAGCTTTAAAATTCTATATTTCACAGAAACTCAAACAGTTGTATCACCAGCCCTCTTAAATGTACTTTGTCTAGTTAATGTTAGTTCAGCTACATATTTTGAATCCGTCAAATGGCAAAATGATTGATGAAAATACTTTGCCACAGGTGCTAATTGAGGTGCTGTCAGTCTTAGACTGCATATGCCAGTTAAAGCCAGGCCATGTGACCAGGGTGTTTACATATGCACAGAGACTGTACGATAGAATAGCTAATGATGCTGCACAGGCCAGAGTGGTGCTACAGATTATCCAGCTCTTCCTTAACCATGGTAAGTACACTTGTAAATATTAGAATATTGTAGATATTGAATTGTTGTCTTATGTAAAAGCATTTGTTACATTTTTAAGCCCATGGATTGATAACCATCCATTTTAAGGTGGCAATGTAGATTAGAGATTTTCTCTTAAAATAATTAAAGGTCTTAGCTTTTTTATTCCTGTCATATTCATTTAATGTATCTTCAAAACATCTAATTATGCTTGGAACACAGCTCCAACTTCATCGTGTGATGTAAAAAACCATTTTTAAACACCTGATTTTCTCAGGCACCTGGACAGCTATAAACATGCTTTTAATGGTATTGTAACACTTGAACAAAGTACTACAAAAGGGAGTCAGGGATTTTTCTTTAGAGACTTATTGTTGATTTTATCTATAAGAACGTGAAATTATGCGCCAATGTGTCGGAAAAGATTCTCCTTAGCGCTGATCACAATCAAGAGCGACTATCAAAACTGCTTAGGCAGAACAATAGGCAATGCTTTGCCGATCCCTGTTTATGACAAAGGGGGTATGGCGCATCCCTGTTCTCTTGTTTCTCTACTCGTGCTAAGGTCCGCCCACTGAGTTTACCCATGCCACCGGTGCCGATGTGTGCAGCATCAGAATCCTCATAAAAAAACGTTTTTTGTTCAAAATGTAAAAATCTTATTCTGTTAAATGTTAGATACACATTTTACCAATAATTAGACATAACAAACCCAAAATGACGATTTTTAGCCATGTTTGGGTACATTGTCCCCTTAAAACTAGAATGTTAGTTTGGCTGCTTAGAAACAGCTGAGAATCTGTTGCAAAGTTTTTCCTCAGATAGGCAAAATCAATGGGGAAAAATGTCCCATTTTACAAAATATAGTATCCTACAACCTGTTACAAACATTGCCCAAACTTTGTAACAGATAATCCCAAGTGGTTCAGAATTGCAATTTCTGTAATCCTAGAAAACTTCGAAAATGGAACTTCTAAACTTGTTTTTTTTTTCTCCCAGGAGACATAGCAGGTTATAACTCTGACTCTGCCTTAGAGCATTACTTTGGAACCATCTTGGCAGTCAGCTTTAAGCATCCTGCAGTAGCCTTTGATACAGTCCTGTTCATCAGGGAAAATCTAGAAATACTCTGCTACAAAACAGATGTGTTGAGCAAATTTTGTCCAAATATATTAAAGGTATAATGTACAGTTAATTTCCCGTCTCTGTGGTATTTGACATGTGTGACAATTATTTCGAGCTCTTGACAATTATGATTTGTTGGTCTATTTTATAAAATTGAAAAGTTGATTCTAAAATAGTACTTTTATATTTTTGATGAATTTAAAACGATGAAAACTGTTCATACTCTATCTGTCTAAAGGGATAACCAATCTTTTCATTCATACATATTCAATTTTTTTATTTTCTAGATCCTAGCATGGAACCCAAGAAGCTACCTTACAGAATTCATTGATATACTTCCAGCCATGATAACACCATCAACAGCATTGGAGGTAAAACTATAGCTACACATTTTAACTTGATTTTACCCTAAATTTTTAAAACATCAATAGCTGAAAAATGACTTTTTTATCCTAATTCATCTGCTTATTATATTGGCAAGATACATTGTATAATGGCCCACTCTCTTTAAATTGAATCTCATGAAATAGAGTAATTCAAAATATTCTGAAAAAGGAAGCAACAACATGATTTTAGTTTTTATCAAACTGATCACAGATCCTTTGAGCATCATAAATTAATATACGCATAGTTAATGACAAAGTTTTAAAGATACCTTTAACCTTTGTTTGACATATAGATATGGCATTTCAGATAGTGCACACCTTGTTAGACCTTGCTTGCATGACAGCAGCAATAGAGAGTAGTGGGAAGATGGAAGCTAGAGACAGAGAGTCCATGGAAATGCCATCTGTTGCTTTAGAGAGGCTGAAGGAAGTGAAAAACAGTCTGCAATATAAACCATATTTCAGTTTTATTCTGAGAAATGAGAGTGGACATGGGGACACAATAAGCAAGTATGTCTTGATTACTTGGTCTTATGTAGATCTTGAATAGAAAGATATTAAAACCCATTTTATCTTTATCATGTTTTTCTAAATGGTATTTTTTCAGACACCTGTATTATTATCTATTGCTTAAGATTGTTCCTCAGGGGCATCTTCTGGGTAGATTTATTGATTTAATTATTTTGCTATTATGGAGTGGCACAACAATCATTGCAACTTGTATTTGATACAGTTTTCATTGATCCAATGGAGAAATGATATAAGACCTTTCCTGTTAGAAACAAATGGAAATGTTTCATGAAAGTTTGATGTTTAATTCAGGCTTGGTGACTTACATGCAGTACTGAAAGACATGATGCAGTCTCCCAGAGTGTTGGTATGTCTACAAGTGGTCCCAGTACTCCTCAAGTAAGAAAAAAACTTTTTTACATTAATTTATATATATCTTTTAATTTTTATTTAACAATAGAACATTTAAATTGACCTTTATGATTTTGAATTAAGTAAGTTATGTGCAAGCGTTTATTCTCTTACAGGAGTATTTCAAATGATTATCAGACAAGTGTATTATCATGACATTCAATATACTTCAGTGGTTATTTTGACAGACTCATCTTGAAACATCTCTGATTTTATATCCTGAATTTCACTAGATATTACACAAAAAGTCTAACACAAAACCCAGCTTTCTAACATGATAAGTATAAAAAGGTTTGGTTCGTCTTAGTGCTAGATTTTACTGTTTCAGAGTTTACTTCAAGACTGTGTTGAGCCTTGGTGATTTTGAACTGTGTAGTCAACTACTTCCAGTATTGTTGGAGAGGGTAGGGGTCCTGTATGGCATAGACCAGTATCGGAATGATATCAAAAAGTGGGTAAAATATGTGCATTAATGAATATTTCAGTTTTGGGAATTAGTCTACTTTGAGGGTCATTTAAACCAAATGTCAAGAGAATACTACAGAATTGTCAGTGTTATTTGATGACTAGTATCATTGTGTACAGTGCAACAGTATATGTGATGAACATTATTAAATGTTGATTAAATTTACAGGTTAATCTGAAAGTGTGTGTATACTGCTCTACATTTATGATATATCCTGACTGTTTTTTCATAAAAAACAGTATTTGGTTATTGTTACCTTTAATGCCAATTAAAATTATTTTTTAGGATTTTTGCTGAACAGCTTCAAGCCTTGGTGAAAAAACACCCGCAACTTGTACTAGAACAGCACCCAGAAATCCTGGAATACGTTGGACAAATCAGAAATATCACAGACAAAGAGGACTTTTTTATTCACTTGGTATGATCTCAAATATCACAACTATTAAAATGAATAAGGACATTGCTCCTTGTAAATAGATAACAGATACATTCTCATAGTTAGGTTTGTATAAAAAAATGGACATGGTTATTTCAATAATTGATCATTTTTAGTGCCATAATTAATATTTAATGGAGTTAAGTATATTTGTCATACTTTTAATATCAAATTGATTTTTTTTTTTTTTGATAATAAATATGGGAATTCTCTGACTTTTTTATGGCAAGCATTTTTTTTCAGAAGTTTCAGAAATTGATTTATATTTATTAAATGTATTAAGTTTTATTTATTTTCTTCTTTTCTTATGAATGAGTCAGGTTTGGGTTGTTGGTGAATATACCTCTGCAACATATGATCCCAGGTGCACTCCAGAGTTGGTATCCAAGACCTACGAGACTTTAGAAACTCTTCTCTATGAGCTCTCTGGACTGATGAGCGCTGTTGCCTCTGAAAACGAGGCACCGTATTCTGTCAGACTGTTAACTGTGATGATGTCAGCTGTTGCCAAGGTAATGTGTGTTATTATACTATTTGAACTAGTGGTTAGATAGATAAATTGTTTATTAAATGCCTCAATTCACTGAAATATGTATGTATTATAGTTGCTTTAGACAGCCTTATAAAAGTAAAAGTATTAGCTGAATAAAGGTAGTGATCAAAGTTTAATTATAAAACTAGAGATAAAAGTAAAGTTTAATTTTAAAAGTAGAAATTAAAGTGAAGCTAGTTATCTATGCTCTGTTATGGCATTTATGTTCTGTTTTAAAGTATAAGATCTTTATTTTTGCAACCTTTTGACTGTGCCCAAGTTCTTTTGTAGGTATTTTATGAACAACATATAAATCATATCATTTAACAATACAAAAACAAGTCCTACTTTCCAGCTTGCTTCAAGGTGCCAGGACCTAATTCCTAGAGTCTTGCTGTGTTTGACAAAAGTGGGTCAGCAGCACAGGGATGGAAATTTGGAGGAGGAAAGTAAACAAGTCCTGCTGGCCAGGGCTAGTGAGCTGATTAATCTGTTAAAACTCCCCAAGTAAGAAAGAGCACCAGGCCGGAGCTAACAAATAATTTTTTGGGAATTTGATTAAGAATTTCAGTGAAAGTTTGAAAAAAGTTTTTTACCTATTTATGTTATGACTGTGGAGTAGTTAATCAATTTGCCAATTTTTATCACTGAATGTGTGAGAAACTATTATTGCCTCAGTTTTGAAGTCCTGCTTTATTGTTTCACATTCTTATGAGAATTATGAGTGTCATGGTAAAATAAAATTATTGAAAGTTGCTTCACTGATGTTTTAAACAGGGAAATGTGTACATCATTACCTGTGCTTGGGTACATTTAAGATGAGGATTTCAAATTATTAATATATTTCAAGAAAGATTTGATTTTTTAGAATTGAGGATGTATAAACAATAGAGATCTTTGTTAAAAGAAACAAAAGGCAATTTTCATTTTCCAAATAATTTGTATACCTTTTTTAAAAAGCTATTTAAACTACACTCACATTTTTTGCAGTGTTGCGCCTGTGATTCTTAGCCCCTCTGCAGAGCTTGAAACTGGCAGGTGAGTATGAGATTAACTTAATGAAGTAAAATTGAAATAATTTTTTTATGTAGATGAGCTTAAAATCGACTGTGTGTGTGTGTGTGTGTGTGTGTGTGTGTGAGAGAGAGAGAGAGCAAGCGAGTAAAGTGCTGTTATCTGTGCATGTAGTTAAAGAGTCCATTTATTGTCAGTGATTTTGTAATTCCTTCTGTACTAGTGCTGTGAAGCCCAGGGTCATTGCATCTTTTTTAATTTCAGATGGCACACAGAAAACACTTCCCTTCCTGTCCTATTAAGGGCTTCCAATGGGATTTTGCAAAACATATTATGAACATTCAAATGAATTGGTTCAAGTGTTTTATCCAGTGGGACTATGCAAATGTTAAATGATCATCCAGTGGTTTTATGCAGAATGTGAACATCAAAGAAAGAAAAATATCATCATAACCAACTGATTCTGAAACTTATTTTGACAGACATGGCCAAAAGAAAGTGGGACAAGTATTGTAGAAAATAGTGGTTCAATTGTTGAAAACCCCATGTGCAATATTCAGTCATTTTTACTATTTTATTGCGTGAGAGCTTGCAGCATTTGTAGGATAAGTTGGTTAGTCAACATGGCTAATAACATTATTCATGAAAGCACTTTGCAGGGCACTTCTTAATTTTGATTATTTTAATAGTAATGTATTTGAGACAGTATTATCAGGGATAAGATTTTTCTTACTATCAGTGGATTTCTGACTTTTGGGGAGCCAAAAACATCATTGGCCTTTTAACTATTTCTAAATAGTTAAAACCTCACTCCATATTTTCTGACTTTTTCACTAAATGGCACTCTTATCTCTGTATTATGATCAAACTAGGAAATAATATATCGTCTTGGACATTGAGTCAACTATTATGGTTCAAGTAATCATTTATTTGAATACATAATCTCCAGACACCAATGTTTACATGTTGCTGCGAGATGTGAAATCAACATTGAAACTTATTGTAAGACTTATAAAATAAAATATTTAATACATATACATACCCTCCCACATTTATTATCCAATTGATCAAAGGCCCAGCCCATTTTTGTGTTCTGCATCTCACATAAATAACAGTAGTGCAACCTTACCTTCTTGAATAAACTTACTACTCTATTATGGCATACTCAAATACAACCATTTTGTATCTTTAAGGCACACCCATTGCAAGTGATTTGAACATATATACAGTCGTTTTAAACACCTGAAATTGCCATCTACAGTACAAAAAACATTCATTGCACTTATTAATCGTAATTTTTACCCCCCTTCCTCCATGGTTAAAGCAACTTTTCTACACTCAAAAAGGAGGTTCTTTCCAGAAACACTGTCTCTATAAGCATCAATCCTGGTGTTGCTGAACCTAGGATTCACTCAGTTCCCCCAAGCACCTAGATGTGTGTTTCTATTCTGGTCCTATGTCAACACAATTAGGATGACTTTTTCAAGCATATTTCTCCATTGGTCAGCAAAACATGGTGTAAATATACAGTTAACAGATCTTTAAACCCATTATTTTTTGATAGTCTGTATATGAAAGTAAATATATGTAAACAGATTATTAGACCTTGCATTTTGCTTCATATTTACAATGTCAGTGGTCATTTTGATACCTTGGTCACATTGGTACATATATTTTAGTGTGTGTACATGTTTGTATTCTTAAAGCTTCTAGAACTGACTAGCAATATGGCATGGCATCAGAGTGCACACCAATCCAGAGTCCATTAACACACCTGTTAAAGAAAATTGTTGATTTTTTTTCTCTTATTAAACCAATATTGAAAATAGCGCATATTTCAATGCACTTATCAACTAAACCCATTATCACAATATGAAGGTCAATTTGATCATGAATGTTTGAAAAAAGGACAACAATAAAGCAGAATTATATAACGGCTCCATTTTTATCCTCTTTTGCTTAATAGGGATATTGGTGGTTATTTTTGCAATCAACTGGTCTATGTAGATAAGGCTGTACCTTTCACTGATGTCATTGAAGTCAAAGTCAGTGAATGCAATTTTTAAAATTGCCCAAGGTCTTTCAGTGAAAAGCATATTTTTCTCTGTATGCTTTGGTATAGTGCTAAACTGGCATCACAAGAGGCTTTCTTCAGGGAAATTAGAAATTTCCCCCACATCTGTCACAGGAGTGTCATTCATGGTAAAGGTCAGCTTGAATTTTACTCTTATCTTTTCCTGAAAGGAATTATGAAGTAGGCACTTTATTAGATATATTCAATACAACCATCACTTATACCCTCAATAAAAAAGAACAAAGTGATGAAGTAAAGCTGAAATGCTAAGACTGTTTTTAGTATAGTTTTGAACATTTACCAATTTTAATAAGTGCCAGAATAATCAAAGATTTATGTGACACTAATTTTCACGAAGAGAGCATATTAGAAGATTTCTTAGCAGTAATCTGATTCAGATTTCATGGTTTTCTTTTTCAACTTTTGAAATAATTATTCTACTGGTTAACGCTGTGCAAATACAACTTAGGCCTGCATTCACAATAGATGATCCTAACTAAATAGTCTGCAGATCAAATATGGCTAACCCCACTTGAAAGCAATGCCAGATAATCTCCTTATGGGCTCCCCACCTACCACCTACCATCCCTGCAGGGGTTTAGCGATTAAAGCTAAATTAAAATGACTGTGAGATTTAATTACTAGGCCCCTGAAGGGATGGCCTGGAGAATAACAGCAGATTATATGGCAGATCTGACATGCTTTCAAGTAAGGTCTGCCATATTTGATCTGCAGACTAGTTAGTCCACGGATCATCTTTTATGAATGCCACCTTAATGGGCAATCCACAATAAAGCTGTCCTTTACCTTGTGTGGATTGGCTAGCAGCATGACTTGAGTAATAGCAGAGGGAGGCAATATAGGATTGAAAGCTGGTAAATCTGTTGCTGAGGGAGGCTGCAGTTTCACCTTCATAGTCTGGAACAAGATGACTGCCCTGTTTATTCTTTTATTTGACAATATTCTGCATGCCAAGAAATATTAATTTAAAAGCAGCATATCATTTGATACAAATAACAATAAAGTCGATGGTAATTTTAAAAACCTGATCACAAATTAAATTATTATTAATAAGAGAGAAAAGATCAAGATAATTTTGCCAACACTTAATAATGATAATAATTATGATAATAAAAGTTATTTGCAACTAAAATAGTTGGATTGTACAATAACATAAATAGTTAAATACACTAAATGTAAAGGCTACTGTTCATATGAAACAAAATCATTAACCAAATACTAATACATAACCTATACAATAATTCATGATGTTTTTCTTACTTTAGGTACTGCAGCCTGAAAACTTAATGCCTTCACAGCACTAGTGTTGGTACTCATGACTGACACCACCATTACCATCACATCAGCCCTGGGCCGATCCTTCCCAAAGTGAATTATTATTTTCAGTCCATTTTTATCATATGCGTTTAAAGGGGATGTTGATCCTATAGAGAGAGAGAGAGAGAAAAAAAGAAGGCTGTGAGTTAAATTCTATATGACATATAACTTTTGCACTCAAGCATGGAAAGCAAGTTAAAAATACACAGCTATAAGTTTATATGTGTATAATGGGTTATTACAGCCCTTATGAATGATTGACACTTTCACTGGCATCCTAAATTAAACAAGGACTAACAGAAAAGTGACATCTCGCCTGTGTTCTTAAAGACATGATAAAACATAGGATTGTATGAGATCAAGCTGATTTTCCAACTGGACCTGTGTTTTATGAATACTCATCAGTTCCATAAATTTGAAGACAAAAGGTAAAAGTGTTTTCAACTTATCTCTGAAAGTGCATGACCACGACAACGGCAACAATGACAATGACAATGACAGATGCAAGTGATGGCTATACATACAGACACAATGTGTCTGTACATAAAAACCTACCTGGTTGTATAGACTCTAAAGGTACAAACACATCTGTCAAGGGTTGAACTGATGTATCTGTCCTTTTTGCTGGACTTGCCTGTCCTCCTGGTGAGGAAGGAGAGACCAGGGGTGCACCTGCACCGGACTTTTGCATCTGGTTTAAGGGAACTTTGACCGGTTGGCTGAAATGATGTATCAACAGTGAGATAGAGTGAAGCAGAAGGTCAGGGAACCTTTTGTCTGGTCATCCCTCTTCAATATTAATCGTGTTTTAATGTATGTTTTCTGCTGTGCATGACTTAATCACAACCCCTGTATCCATAAAAAATGGCAATTTAGATATACAAAATAAGAATATTTCATCAATTTTTGATAAGTACTTTCACTAGTGTCATCATTTAATCAATAAGTAAAAATTATGATCACAAAATATAGGGTCATCAACCCCAAAAACCAAGCTGAAGGACTACAACATACATTTTCTTTGCTGAAATCAACCTACCTAGGAGGTGGAATAAAAGTTTTAACATTGGTATCAGCTTTGTGCTTTTGAAGAACAGTTTTTCCCAGCTCATCCAAATCTGCCATTGCTTTCTGTTGAGAAAGCTGTGGAGCAGCATTTTCTGTGTGTGCAGTAGGAGCAACAGAAGAAGCCATGATGGGGGCCCCAGCTGTCTGGATAGGGTATGGCCTGTTCATGTTGGCTGAGGGTATACTACCTGCAGTGATGAATAGCAGGCCCCAGTTTTACAATAAAACTTAACTCGGGTTCCCTGGCTAAGAACTTAATCGCCAAGGTTACATGGTCACAAGAGCATGTCTTACCCTATAAGGAGCAGAGTAACAGCACTTTTATGGAAATCCTAGCCAACTAAGCCAGGGAACTGACTTAAGTTTTTTTTTTTTTTTTGTGAAACTGGGGCCAGGAGTTATTCCAACCCAAGATACATATTTTCCTATCTAGCTAAACAGTGTTGTTTGATATAAATAACAAAATGACTGATTTTTAGTAAAACAAAATGGATACTGCATATGGAAGACTTATGAATTTAAAAAAACTGAAATAATACAATAATAATAATTATCATTCTATTTATTTGTAGTATAAAATCATTTAAAACGCTCAGTAGACTTTACAGGGTTAAAGCGAACAGAATAAGATGAATGGAGTCAGTAAAAATAAATGGCTTAAATATTAAGATAGTAAAATATGTAGTACATTGTAAAGATACAAAGCCAGTCAAATCAGTTATAAAAACTTTTTTGAAACAAAAAATTTTAGTTCTTTCAAAAATTGTCCTTGAACTCTACAGTTTTTAAGCACATTGGGGGAATGTTTCATTCATTAAGGCCATAGACCTGAAACCAACTTCACCTTGCATGAAACTTGAACTGGCATTTCCCTGTTGCTGCATCCTTGGGGGAGGAATCATCTGTGGTTGTTGATTGAAGTTTGCAAACGCTGATGAAGGATTGGTTGAAAAAGCTGTTGTCTGAAAAATAAATGTATGTAAATACAGGCATATGAAGTTGTCATGTTTACTTTATTCTTGCACTTATTATTCTAATCTAAATTATTTCATCAAATAAGCTTATCATATATATATCATGAAGATAATGACATAATGAACAACTCATATTGAAGCTACAACATATGATATGAATGTAATAAGTAATGACAGTATGATCAAGTAATTTAGCATGAGGATTGATATTAGGAATTTTCAATTTGTACAAGAATACAAATTCTGTTATATAGAGTTAAGCATGCACATACACTGCCTGTAACTAATGAAGGTTTGAAGAAGTCTCCAAACTGATTTAAATCTCCACTGGAACTAATACCAAGGTCTTGGGAACCAGCACCTGAGGCTTGGGTAGCACTGTTTGAACTAGCACTTATACCTTAAATAAATTAAATTAAAATTATTCAATTTCACAATCATCAATATTTGTAAACATCAATGACCTATGGGCACAAGCCAGAGCACACATAACACTGTATATCAAACTAAAAGTTTCCCCAATTTAACATATTACACTTATGACATGGAAGAGCTTTGATCCACCTTAAAAAATAATCAGCTTCAAGCACAGTTATTTAAATGAACTAATCCAATAACTGTAGATGCATCTTCCTGTTGGTGGCAATATTATTAAACAGATGCACTACACATTACACTTGTTTATATTTATAAGAAATTGACAATAACAATTATTTGATTGATCTACCAGCTTATCAAATCAATTCATTCTGCAGACATGAGCCTAGGTTTTAAAAAAACCTCTGAACATTTATCATGAGACCCAACACCCAACCACCTGGGGGTCCGGGGGCTGCCTTAGAATTGAACTGAAAAATGCAGAATTCTGTGTTTCTGCAGAAAAAGCTCATGTCTGATTCTGGTAAGATACACAGGTTAGTTTACCTAAGGAAGCTAAATCTTCATCTAAGGTTGAGGCTCCAGAGGCAGGTGCTGAAGCAGGCAGTGCAGAGGAACTGGTGTCCCCCAGCATAGGGGTGTCAAAGTTCAGATCCAATAGATCAGAACTGTTGCCTAGAATAACATAACAGCATTAAACATGAACATTATTTGGCACGAAATTTCTGGTCAGAAAAGAAAATTAATGAAAAAAAGGAGACCAATGTACCATAACAGATTTTCTAACAAATTGGGTGCAAATGTCTAACATCTTGTAATGTTGCAAATAAAACTCTCACATATTAGCTATTATTTTTGTATTTAAATGCTTGATTACTTTATTAGATGACAAAACATAGTAAAAGTTAAAAAATTTTACCTCTCCTTCCTTTTGGCGACAAGAAGTATATATCCAGCAGCATTACAAATGAATTGCACAAATATATTTTAAAATTATAATACTAAAATATACTAAGTATACTCAAAGATGGTAGTAGATAACACAAAATAAGCAAGAGAACATTCATTTCAAACTGTGAAAAGTAGATCATCCAACACTCAAACATGACTAATGGTTATTACGCCCAGCGACTGTGCTATAAACAGTTTTACCTTTATCTCCTGCTGCAGCCACCCCATTTTCCTGGGTCGTTCCATCTACCAATCTACGATACTGGCCCATTACACGACCAACTTCATCATTAGCTTTTAAAATGGCACCTGGAATTAGACAACTCTAGTGAATAAGTAGAAGAACTTACACCAAAGCTTGAATAATTTTCCACTAACTAGTTTACTGAAAAAAGTAGCATTTGACACTTTTTACAATTTTTACATCACATCCCTACAATACAATCTGCTAAATATACAATAACTGACATTTATTAATGATGTTACTACAACAGTAAGAGAGATGACAAAGTGCCTTCAAGAGCTTACTTAGTCAGTCTTAATCTGCTGTTCAAAATTGACTGAATAGTTAATCTATGACTTACTGATGCCTTCATCGTCTTTTTCATCTGCGTCACTTGCAAGACGGAAAAGATTTGGCCGATGTTTGTCGAGTGTTTCATACAATTGCTGAAATAAGTAGTAGATATGCAATCTATTCTATAGAACAAAGCAAAATCAAACACACTTTTGTCTTATTACCAATCTTATTCTTAATACTCAAATTCAGTCATTTGTAATTAGGTATTCAGGAATAGCACTAAAATATCTGGCAGTCAGATGGACATAAGAACAGAATATTTAAAAAAAGCAAGTAATCCCTTATCAAAATAATGATGAATTATTCAGGAATAGCACTAAAATATCTGGCGGTCAGATGGACATAAGAACAGAATATTTAAAAAAAGCAAGTAATCCCTTATCAAAATAATGATGAATTAACAAACTCTATCTTTTTTTTTCATTTCTGTATTGTTTTATTTTGTTTTTATTACAGATAATTATTTGTATTACCTTCATTATTTCTATATCTGATGCGGTTCCCTCTCCTGGTTTATAATGTGATAACATATCTCCCAGGAGTTTTACATTATTGTTTACAGTTTCTAATTCTGTATGTCTCCTGGCCTTCTTTTCTGTTTTTTCAGCATCCTGTAAAAATTGATAAATGAATATTAAACGAAAAATCACCAAAAATGAAATATCATCTCAATTTACACTTAATTCTCATCTTCTCAATTTTTCAGCACAAACAAAATGCACAATCATTTAAAGATGTACTGATTAAATTACATAAATATAATCTGGCATACAATATATATTTGCAGTGTTCCATTTCTTTCAAAAACCTCACCTGTTTTACCATGTTTTTTATGAGTCTGTTAGCAGCCTGGAGATCCTCGGGATGTTTACTTGACAGCAGCCTAGATAACAGCTAAACACAAACAAATGTCATTTTTGTTATTTGGCTTGACGAGAACAAAGGGTTTATAGAATCCAGGTGCACAACTCAGGGACAAGACAACCTGGTAAGTATGTGACATTTTTAAAGAATTAACAAAACAAAAAGCTTAATAAAAAGTTCCCACCATTTATCCGTAAGTCTTCAAAATTGCTTTAGTTCAAAAAATCGGAATATAATAAATGATAATAATTTTGTCCTATCGTGTGGTTCAAATGGACAGCTGATGATAGACCCTTATTTTTTGCATGGAATAGAAAAAGGAGATAAAAATTAAGCTTAAAAAATGCCACAGAAATCTTACCTTAGACTTTTCCTCATCATCAAATATGCTATTATGTGGTCTTGGTGGTGGAACAGGAATATCCTAAATTGAATAAAATCACTACTGAAATACATGTCATAAATGGTTTTCCATTTTCAAGTTGATTGCAAAATGTATATCAACAATGTCAGTTTTATTTTCATGTATACCAATGTGTTAAGTATTTTTAACATTGCATAAATATGAATGATATATAAAAATTAAAGAAAAATAAAACCTCATGCAATAATACCCATTTCACAACAAAAAAGTACAAATCACATTTTTTCATCTACATTAAATAGACATTTCATGTATCACAGCCAATGTATTTGTCAAAGAGACAAATGCATCAAGATAAACAAAGTAAGTCATATATGTCAATTAATGCCAATGCTCTAAATCTCAAGTCACATAAAACTAGAGGATCAGAGAGGCGATACCGCCTCCGGATATTGTACCACCAGCTGGAGTAAGCNAGCTCACGGAGCTGGCGGAGCTTACCGAGCCGTACGAGACGGGTCGAGACTAAAACCATGAGTACCGCCAGCGTACACGCTGGTGGTACTAATAAAATATTGAGCTCTAATCACAATTGTGTAAATGGCCTACAGTCGAGAGAAAGGCAAAAGAAACCAATTTTGGTGAGTAATGAAATCACAGACAAAAATTCAAAAGTAGTTGATATACAAAATAACATAAAACATCTTAAATAGGCATTAATCTTGAAAATAACAATTAAAAAAAAAGGGATAAAAAAGATTTGTAATATTAGCAACTGAAGCAACATGTATCAAACTTTGATCTAATTGATTTTCATCAGTACAAACCAGTGCTTTTTCCATCAATTACATACAGTAAATACTATTGAACTGCACTCATCATTCAATCAAAACCTTTCAAACATACCTCCTTGTCAATATATACAGGATCTTCTTTCACAATCCCCTGTCTTTTTAACATCTCGTATGCTTCTGATATTTTTGCTTCATGTCGCAGTCCAACTGTCCAGCTGTATATTAATTCAATACATTTTGTTTTGACTTTATCCGTCGTCTTTGTACCTAAATACTGCATAAAAAGAAAACATTTCTTAACAGTGCATACTTTTAGATTCAGCATACAGCCATGTCAATAAATAAATTATAAATAGATGGTCCTACAAGGGCACAAATGAGTAATTATCTGCTACATTTAAATCTTATTTTTAAAGGAGGCAAAGCCAAATTTATAAGAGAACTTTTATTTTTCTGACATGATATAAAAAGATTCAAATTTAATGCTCACCTTTGGAGAAACAACTTTAATCAATTCATTCAAAAATCTGAACTTCCCAATTTCTTGGTGAAACCTCTTGCCACAATTTTTTACACATGCTTCTAAAACCTGAAATGTTGAGCAAATAAAAGACACTTGTTAATGTAACAAAAATTGCAATATTCATAACTTAAGATGTTGACATATAAAAAAATTAATCACTGCCTGAGCTCATACTAAAAGAAATAAAAGAATATTGCCAAAATCACAGAAGAGAAAATAATTAAATCTAATAGTGACCATATGATGTACAAGTGTTAGTGGCCTGAGGGGCTGGGCACATGACAGGTCAGTTGGCTAGGTATCTCCTTAGGCTCCTGACCCATATATGAAATATAGGACACTAGAACCGAGATTTAATCTCTCCCATATCTGGAAACAGGCCCTCGAGCATATACCCAGCCCTCTGACCTGTCACTTGGTCTGCCCATCAGGCCATTGGCACTCATTTCCCTGTTGAAGCTCAGTGGTGCCTGGCACAATGTTGGATCATTGCTGCATTACAACATTAGTCCAGTATTACTTTTTTTTTCTCTTCTGTGACATGACCCACTAGATGGATCAAAACATTTGCTCTGGCAAAAGCTGGAAACCTTTCTACTTGGAAAAGAAACTAAACATTAATGAATTTCCTCTCCATGAAATTATAACTAAATTTGATGAGGAAAATATCAGCAAAGTGAACTTTGTGCCAACATAGAAACTATACAATACTCTACCAAGTAAGAGGTAACATAGCTATATGAAAGCAATGTTTTTCATGGAAAATGTCAGTAACTTACTGTCAGAGCATAGAGAGCTTCTCTTTCTTGTGGAGACTGTATTTTATGTGCCAACAGCCTCACAGCGGTCATGGGACCATCTAGTTCCTGGTTCACCTGGTCACAGAACCCATTCATAAAGTCTACTTCAACCTCCCTGTTTAGAGGACTGGTAGCCTTGTCTGTTGAAAGACAAACAATACTCATGACCAATATTGCCATATTTTTTTAATCTAATAAATAGAATATATTTAAGGATCTACATGATCAGTGCAAAAATGAAACAGAAAAAGGTTAAAATAGCAACCCAGTGTGAAGTTTTGTAGTCTTAGGCAGTTACTTATAGTTTCTGATGTTGAAAATCTTACAAACTGCCTATTGGACATATGAGCAATATTTCTGGTCTTTATATGAAATAAACTGCTAGGATCTATGAGGCTGTCATTTTTGAGGGATTATGAAGGGGACAGTTCCATCTAAGTCTTAAGTACTATCATTTAAATATCTTTAAAGCACACAAAAAAAATGTACTGATGGCTTTAACAACAAAAATTTTATTGGGTGGAACAGAATTTCAGAAATTTCCACTGGGAAGCTACTATTTTGCAACAAATATAATTTGCAGCCAAATATAATTTTTCTGGAAATTTCTTCACTTCTCCCTTGCCACAGAATCATGATCCATAAACCCATTTTAAATGAAAACAATAAGTAAACAGTGAACTGAAATAAAGTACAGACTTATTTAGGGTAAACCTCATGATTAGTTTAACACTGAATTATCTCATCTTTACTTATTTCAGGCACAACTGCTATCAAAATCATGACAGTTTTCATCATGGTGAAAATTAGTGTAAAGGAAAGGAATAATTTTCCATGTTATGGGGGAAATAAAGGAGCAAATGTTGAAACAAATGCTAAATAATGCAGTCATACTAAAAAGCACAATATAGCACAATACAAAGTAACTCAGCACAATGTAATTCATAAAATGACTCTGGTTGTGAGTAAACACTGGAAACAGCCATTTAAAAGAAAATAGGGTGATATCACATGAAAGAATATATTAACATTGTTAACAGCTCACTGGCAATTTAGGTGAAGTTAAATTAAAAATCAGCACTTGCAGGCATTTGCCTACCATGATAATATTAAAATGTTGTGACAGCAGATTTTATCTAATGTGCAATACAGATGGTAAGAAATGATAATTTCCATGTTCTTGCTGTGCTAAAGTCTCCCCTCCTCCCCCCCCCCCCCCCAACACACACACTCCACTTTTCGATCAGGTTGCTTGTCGAGCAGCAATAAGCTTTGCTTTTTTAACGTATGGCCAAATATCATGGTAAAAAATGCGGTATATATAATGAAGAGATTGCAATGCTGTAAACGAAAGGATATGAAATAGCTTCGTGGACTTCATGGTGGGCGTTTCAGTAATGTTTTAAAATGACAATAACATTGAACAAACTAACGTTATGTTAAATGAGAAGATTGTGAAATTCGACCAACAGTCGCTTTAACTCTCTAAACAGTTTTAAGTCCAACAAAATAAAGCATACTCAATAATATTTCCAAAGCTTCCTCTTCTGCTTCCGCCATTGTGGTGTGCACGTGATGCCACGATATTTCCCGAGACTGATTACCTTATGGAGGAAGTCGCAAACTTTTAACCTGAAATAATTACCTGCACATGTATTATACGCAACAATTAAACATTTCATTGGTACAAACACTAAAATGTGAACACTTGCTTATATTTATACCTCGCAATTGTTAAGTTTTTGAAAATAGGTTTTACCCATCTTGTCCCACATTTGCAGCGTACGGTTTTGAAAGGATATCTTGGTGTCAATGACCGATGCAGTAACTGCACCAGCAAGACCGCAAATGCCGTGTGACAGAAACATGCGTACTTTGAGGTAAATGTAGATATTTGTTGTATGTTTAAACTCTAGAGCAAATTGTGGATGCTGTACATACTCGGTGTCAAAGAGGTACGTAATTTGCGGCACGCCGATACTATGAAAAAACGATTTTTAGTAGAGGCGACTAATGTACTAGTACTATATAGACTAGTCTTCTACTGTTGTGCAGTTGTATTAAACTGGAAGAGGTAGAGCTAGCCTAGGTATTCTGTCTGCCTCAGTGTAAGGCTTTACTAATAACACGGGTAGAGAAATATCTGATACTGAGGCAAGTAATCCAAATAATTAATATATATATATGACTTATTTTTATAAGGTATGTTTTGCCTTCGTTGTTTGTTTTGGTACCATTAACTAGTAAGTTGAAACAGCTTAACTTAAAAAGTATTCTGTTCAGGATTTTGATAAAATTTAAAGATCAGTTAGAAATGGGCCAACTTGAAATTGTTAAGATTTTAGAGCTGTCCCATTAATATTGATTAGCAAATTAATTAATTAATTAGTAATGGGGGTTAAGTTGCTTTGATGAAAGTCTCTGCTCCCTGTGTGATTACGTAGTATCCATGTTTATTTTTTTATATTATATTAATTAATTCATTCCGTTTATTTATCTATTCCATATAACAGTTGTTAGATAAGATGTAGATGTTAGATAAGATGTCAGTTGGTTTTACTGAACAAGGTAGCACAAAGTTTAATGAGTTAACACTTCTACTTACAGTTTGAGATATGTACAGAATACATGTACTGTTTGTGCCCATTAATGCATGAAAAATAGAGGTGCACATAACTGTAAAATGACTTTCAGCTCACACCTCCATTGAAATACAGGGGCATTCCAATCTTCTGCTTACCTTTCACCTCCTAAAATCACATAGCTGAAAAGTCAACCAGTTCTGTTGTTGACAGCCCCATGAATAGTCTTAGAGTGCATTCCCATAGATTTTAGATCGATCTATCCCTGTGGGGAGTCTCACTAGATTACTGTCAGATTATCCGGCTTAAATGTCCGTCCTGCCTACTACAAGCTGTAAGGGAGTAATTAACTTTCGTGCCCGCTCGGCTGACAGCTATTTAGCATGAACCCCCAGGGAGTTAGGTCGATCTAGTTGGATCGATCTAATCTCTGGGAATGGGGTCTAAGATTCATCTGTTAGCTCTAGAGGCTTAAATGTCTGTCATGCCTACTGAATCAGCTAGGGGATAAAGATAATTACCCCCTAGCAGCTTTACTAGGCGTGGCAGACATTTAAAATCTGGTTACGCTGATAGCAATTTAGTGAGACTCTCCAGGGAGATAGATTGATCCAAATATCTGTGGGAATGGTCTCCATGAATAAACAAACAAGACTTTGTAGGTACTTCCACACAGACGGATTTATTCCTGGTTGAGAGCTGGGGCCTCCAGTAATACTGTATAGAAAACTATCTAATTTTAAGGTGGAACACAACCTAACATGACAGTCCTGTACATAAATAAAAAATAGAGAAGATACAAGGTTGACATTGCATGCTAACACCTGTCTGGCCATTACTCAGCTGTCTGCCCTGATACTGGCTTTAATTAAGGTGAAACTGACTAAATAACTTTTCATAAAAATTAGATTGTTATACTGTCATAAAATCATATACCTGGAAAACAATTTTGTTTTTTAATAACTTGCATTATGTTATGTACTAATACTTAACCAAGCCTTTTGATAAAGATGGCATTGGTGTTATCCTTAGAAAAATTGAATTTCCCTTGAAGGAAACTACATATACTAGCCATTGGCTGTGCAACTGTCTCACAGATCTGTTCCAAGCTATGTCGGCTTTGGTCCTCAGGTAAAATTAGAGAAATACAGGCTATGGGAATTTTCCATAAGTCATTTATGTGAGAAAAATTAAGTCTTAGCTGGACTTCATGAGTTACTGCATGGTTACTGGTTATGAGTTACTGAGATACCAAACTTAAGTTTATTCTTTAAAGAGTAACAGGGAACATAAAATTTTCAATCATAAATGTTTGGAAGATACTTGAAAATATAGTTGAAGTTCTCAGTTCTTTTCCAAATACAGAGGCAGAGCTTAGAATGTAAAATGCCTTTAATAGTCATTCAAAGCTAGCAATGTTGAAAATAATAGAAGTCTCATTTGCAGTGCAAGGCTCTGTCTGTTCAATGCTTTGTCTAAATGGAATTAAGAAATGCAACTCTCTGTACTGTAAATCAATTTAAAGCCAAATGAGATAAGTTCCTCCTAAAGTATACCAGAACCATAAATACTGTCAATACTGGAATACAGTCAATACTGGGGGATATCATGTGACACCAAAAGGTAGTGAAAAGAATGTAAATTTCTTTCTTGTCTCCAATTTAAATCCATAGACAATATAAAAGATACATTAGAATAAAGAATTTATATTGGTAAGGATAATATTATGGTTACACAATCAAATAGTACTGAAAACCACAATTTGAAATTAGTGTACTTCACTGCAATTATTTAATTTACAATTTAAAAAGCTATAGAAAACAAGAAGTGACAGTTTAATCACTATATTGTTTTATGTACTTTATCTTGCCACTGTTTAGGTCTGATTTATAACCGCAATAGTATGCGTGGATGAGCATAGTTTAATAATTAAATTATTCTTATGTTTTTATTAATTAGAGAGCCTGTAAATGTAAACCATTTCTTTGAGCTCAATAAATTATTATTATTATTATTATTATTATTATTATTATTATTATTATGTAGCAGGTGTGCTTCTATACGATGAAGGTTCAGTTTTTTGAAAGTGCACTATTCGAAAGGTTCACTACATGTATGATGCAGGTTCACTATTATGAAGCTTGGCTATTCTGAAATAGGGCCGGCATATAGATAGAGAACACACATGGAATAACTTTTAAGAAAATACACTTTATATAATGTAAAATAAAAATTGTTATAAAATTACATAATACATGCTCAAAATTAGTGGTAGCAACAGTAGCAGATGCTAGCGCTACTCGAAATTGTAAAACTGGGGCATAATGTTACCATGTTTAAATTTAGGTGTCAAAGCTTTGCTACCTGCTAGTAGGTGTTTCCTATAATACAACTCGTTGCCTGGCACTTTGTTGCGCCGATGTACACCCAAGAAAATTTCATTTTCCACAACGCGAATGATGAGTAGTAAGCTTGATAAAACAGAAGTATAGTTTTAAGCACTGCGCATACGCTGAAACCAGGGATGCTCTAAAGTTTATACGGGGCTGACTTTTGAATTACAAGGGTTGTCAATCATTCCATTTTTCCACCAAAGCATGTGGAGAATTGGGTACAAGCAACATCATGTCAAGGGTAAATTTGTTCATGTCGTGGGACCAAATTTGGACAGCAAGCCATGTTGGGCACTTCGTACTGTATACATTTCCCAGATGAGATCAAGCGTACATTGCACGCAGGAACCTTTTTCTGTCACAAGAGCACAGTTTAAAACTTCATACATGGATTGTTGTGTAAATGAAAATTGAGAGGCATGAAAATTGCGTAGTGACATTCTCATCCGAAAGAGCTAGCTCAGATAGAAGTCCAGTTTTCGGGTCAGATATCCCTAATTTGAAGCCAGGTTGCTTCTGACTATGCCATGTTTGATTATCATTTGATGAGATCAACCATACACAAATTTGCTGAGTTGCTTTGTTTGATAAAAAAGCATTTTCCTTTTGAAAATCATTATGATGAGATCATTTTTGAAAAAGTAAAGCTGAAGAAATGTTTATGGAATGTGTCTCTTTATGTTAAAATGGAGTAGTTGTCTATTGTGTGCCTTAAATGTTTATTGGCCAGGTTTGCTGTCTTGTCATATAAGTGTGATTGTATGTTGCATGTGAGTTAGTCAGGTTAACACTTTCACATTAGTTATAAAAGTAATTAAAAGATTTGTTTGAAATTATTCATAAAATATACTCTTGTCCCTAAATATGGTGGTCATATCAGTGGAATAAAAATAAAAGATGCCTCTTGTTCTCTACGTGTTTGAATACAAGCACTGGAAATTTCAAGATGGCATCTCAAGTGGTTAAAAAAAGAATGGCTGATCCCTTCCCAATTTCCAAAAGGGAGAAGTTGCCAATTAAAGTTTTGGTAAGAAACCTGTGCAATATTGTCAACTTAGCTTCTGTATAAGTTACATAATTTTATTTATATGCTACCTGTTACTTGTAAATGAAATAAATGTCTTTCATACCAGGTGTAAATACAATCTTCCTCTGTGATAGTTCATGTAAATTATTTGCAGCAGAATTGATACTGCATAGTATCACTGTTTTATTAATTTGATAAGAAAAATTCTAGCCCATTTTTATATTAAAGGCAAAAAAATAAGGATTAGACATTTATATGGCAAATAATAATAATAATAATAATAATAATTATCTTGGAAACTTCATTAATTTTCACATATTGGCCAAGATATATCCTAACAATAATTGTTGAGAAAAATCTTATGCAACACAAATATGATTATTATTTTGCTTCAAACATATCCCTATACAATGGTCTAACACTCTTAGCCTGTCTTTAAATTGTTAATGTAATATAATATGTCGTATAATAATTATTACCCAAAGTAAAAAAAAACCGTAAGTCACAATTTTGGATTGAAGAATAAGGTATTCTCCCTCATAAAGAGAACAGTTAAATATTTTGCTTTCTGTACGGGACTAGTATATATATATATAATTAAGACTGGAATTTAATCCCCTGTTTGGTGAAAAGAAAAACAACCTTCATTCAGCAAGTATTGTGAAGTGGAGCTTTTTATTCTAAAGACCTTATATTGAACAGAAATCTAAAATGGGTTTAGGATAGATCATGTGAATCATTGAATGGGAGGCATACTCTTCTCCAAAGAGGGAAAAAAAACATTTTGGATTTGGGATAAATTTGGATTGGTTTTTAATACCATGAGCATTTGTAGGAAGCTTTAGTTGTAATTGAATATGTGATTGTATTGCTATGTAGAAATTCAACCCCTGGTAATGGTCTTGCCAGATTAAGAAAGCCAAAGGTGCTTTCAAATGCCACACTGTGACCAGTTTCAAACTTGAGGAATGCACTGGATGTCTTTGTGACTGTATGTAAAAAACTGTAAAATTTCCCTCTTTCCTGCTACTAGTAGATAGGACTGATTTTAGGGACCTTCCTTTCCACAGCAATATATGGTCCTCAAAAGCAGTTCTTACTTTAAGTCCGTGTAACAGGTTGGTTCACTCGACTTGATCTTGTGTCCATGTTTAACACCCCATTTCCATAGATTTTTAGATCGATCTATCCCTGTGGGGAGTCTCACTAGATTACTGTCAGCTTGGCCGGCTTAAGCGTCTGTCCCGCCTACTAAAAGCTGTAAGGGGGTAATTAACTATGGTGCCCGCTCGGCTGACTGCAATTTAGCGTGAACCCCCAGGGAGTTAGGTCGATCTAAATCTCTGGGAAAGCACCCTAAGATGCTGACTCTCCTCTTCCACTGGTGTCAGTTTTTTCATTGGAAATGAGATATGGGTGGTTGTTAAAATGCGTTCATTATAAAACTGTGGGTGCTCTGTTTGAGCCCCTATGTATGCTGTTGTCTTCAAGTATAACCTGCATCAAAAAAAGAAAGGGAAGTAAAAACTTGATGCCTAATCCTGTCTTAATAATGCCAGAGATACATCTGCTTCAGGCCCACTTGAACTGCCTGATATTTGAGCTCCTTATGGATAGGTGGCTATAGTTTAACATGCTCTTTGTTAATTCTCAATGATCTACCTGGGTGAAGAGACGTGGGGAATGAAATGTCTGACTGCCGTATGTTTGAAACATATTAACACTTTCTGTGTATTGCAGGACTATCATCTTACCTTTGCTTGTGGTCACAGAGAGACATTGTGTATTCTGATTATTTGTGTCCATCTATTCTGTTGCTGATGCATTTGGCACCTGACACATTCGTTCCCCTATAACTGTAAAAGGACGTTTTGTTTTACTTGAAATTTACTAGATGGGTTTGTTTGGTAAAAAATTAAGTGGAGTTCAAATGCCCCCTTTCTCGTTAACTCCTGAGATGACCAAAATGATGGAGGAATTGTCATTTACAAGTATTTATTTTTAGGCCCCAGTACTGTAAGTATAATCAAGTTGTGTATAAACATGTCAATTCTGAGTGATTGGTTCAGGGTGAAATAAAAGCGTGGTGTGATTATTAAAGACATAGGGTTACTAGTATAGTATTAAAAGCCCCAAAAGTGCTGGATTTTTACATATATTATAATTACTCTAGAGATATATCCTTGCAAAGGCTCTATCCATTTTGTATGATACAGTATGAAATCAAAATTTTTGTACCATTTTCTCACAATTGTAATTGTTATTGAGCAGAAGACATCAGTGTTTGATTCTGTGTACATATATAGCTCTCAGTATATCATTTAGTATATGAGATTTTATTGATGTCATTCTAGGTATACATTTGTCTTATTTAGTAAATTACATGTATGACAGAGTTCAAGGGTGCTTTCCCAGAGATTTAGATCGATCTAAAGATTAAGATTTAGATCAACCTAACTCCCTGGGGGTTCACGCTAAATTGCAATCAGCCGAGCGGGCACCATAGTTAATTACCCCCTTACAGCTTTTAGTAGGCGGGACAAACGCTTAAGCCAGCCAAGCTGACAGTAATCTAGTGAGACTCCCCACAGGGATAGATCAATCTAAAAATCTATGGAAATGGGGTGCAAGTCACCATGTGCTGGTTAGGACCAAGTATTCAGTCCTACAAAGGGCAAAATAAAAATTAAGCTTTTTTAAGTCATTATTCACATTCAGTTAGAAATATCATAGTTCAGTTTTACAGCTTGTGATTGTTCCATAGCATGGCTTTCTTAATTCAGAGACAGAAATCCTTCAGCGTTTCATTATGGAAAGGATATTTTGGTTCATGACCAGGATTCTCTAAGTTACATATAGGCAATGTGAAAATGGCAAAAGTAGAAGTAAAAAGCAATAATATTTTAGATTATTCAGGAACATGGCACCAGGTGTAGAACTGCAAAACTAACAGTAAATTGTTTGAATAATTCCCTGAAATGCTTTGTATGAATTTTTTGTCCTAAATAATGGGATGTCTACTGGGTATATAAAAAAACTGAACTCACTGAATTGCCATGTCTTTATATGAGATCAGATCAGCCTATTATTATCCAGTTTTGATACCTACCAGCAAACAAAGTCTGACACGTTTTATGTACTAAGGCCACACTGATTTAATTTTATGGAAGACCTCCTCTGGAGACTCCAAAACTAATGCAAGAGGGGGAAAAAAACAGCTAAAGTAAAGGAATATTCAGATGGAAACAAACAGAACACAGTGCATCAAACAAACATCTTTATTTGTGCTGAGAAGACTAAAGAGTCAACAGCCATCTGCTTTATCTCAGTGAATCAAACAAGAAAATATTAACAAATCAGCTCTCATCTGCTTCATTTCTGTATTATTTAAACAAATGAGAATGCTGTAGATCCACTTTAATTAAGGTTACCACATACATCTCTCTCTCCCCCCCCCGATACCCCCCTCTCTCTCTCTCTCTCTCCTTTTTGCAGCAATACACATGTGCAAAAGGTTTGTTTTATGACAAAATCAGCAGGTTTTGTGGAAGATAAACAAGATTTAGGAAAACCCAGGGCTCCGTATCTCGAAAGGTTCGCTATGTCACGCACGTGCGCAAGTGTCTCGATTCCATGGCCCCGTATCTCGAAATAGAATCGGTTATGGAATCGAGACACTTGCACACGTGCGCAACATAGCGAACCTTTCCAGATACGGAGCCCTGGCTTATGCAGTATTTTGAGTGGGCATCGGGACAGCAGTCAGTTCCAGAGTTACAAGGAGGGAAAGAACATTTGAAAATAAATGCCCGCATGGATGCCTTCCATAAAATTAAATCAGATTGGCCTAAAAGATTTATTATGTAATTTATATAGTCTGGTGAACCAGATATTTACAGGGCAATGACTGCTGAATGCACACTCCTTTAAATTGACTGAATATAAAAAGCAGTAGAGTTCTTTAACCTTGAAGAAAATATCAGCTTAGTAACAGGATCCACCCCCTCTTTATAGAGATTGTGTCTGATGTCAGGCTTGTATACAGAATGCCCCAGACAGTGAGTAGTATAAATGGCCTGTCATAATGGCAGGTTTTCTTCTGTACAGTGATAGATTTAATGCCCATAAGACATATTTGTTATACAGCAGACATCCTGTTTGTTTTAAAGCACAGATCCAACCTGAGCTTGAGATAAAAATATGTTTGCAAGAATATGGCTACTGTATGTGAAAGTTGTAGTGTTACATTATAATATATAGT
>NW_019775848.1:116525-176803 GCF_001039355.2 Lingula anatina
AAAAAAAAACTTGAATGGGTGACTCTCCCTCTGTAAAGGTACCTTCCGGCCATTCCATGGTACCTCGGTCCATCATAATGGCCATTTCACAGTATCTCTTCCTCTGTAACATTTTATGTATGTGCTCTTTTAATATTTGTCATGAGTTCAGCATATGAATTTTAAAAAAAAATCATTATTCAAAACTTTAAACAATATATCCGTACATCCAAATGCACTTGCCAATTCATGTGACATATCAGGTTACTTATGACACCTGGACCTTTTTTTTTATTTCTTATAAAAAAGCAATAATGATGAGATATTGATGAAAATTGTATTCATGGAGGGAATGCTGTGAAATGGTCTGCTGTTGGTATTGAGTTGTAACACAGGTACCGTAAGATCTTGAATATCAAGTTGGCCTTGAGAATTTTGTCATACTTGAAAATGAGCCTCTTGATAATTTTGTAAAGTTCCTCACATAATATGCCCGAGTCGGATTCACATATTTTATAATATTAATTAATTTTTAAGTGATGAAATTTTCAAGTTTTTACCATATTTTATGTTCTCCCTGACACAAGGTACATCCAGGCAGCAGCGTCTCCCAAGGATATCGTAATTCTGTTGGACTCCAGTGGCAGTATGACTGGGCTGAGGAGCAAAATAGCGCGAACTACAATTAATAAAATTCTTGACACTCTGAGTGATGATGACTATTTCAACATTATAAGTGTAAGTACAATAAATTTACCACAGGTTCATAACCAAGGGGCCAGGGGGTTCAAGTGAACTGCCATTCTTGCTGGGGAAAGGTCTGTTCTGATTAGAATTTTAGGCACAGTCAGGGTTGACTTTTTCAGAACCCCGCCCCCGCCCTTAGAAATTGCTGTCCACTAGTACATGTATCAAGAGATAAGATTTAAGAGCAGGAGACCTTATATTTTATATGTTAGTATATTTAAGATTTACATCTGATATTTTCTGTTTAAAGATCAAAAGCAAATGATTTAGGTTATAGTTTTAGGTTATAAAAGAAAGTATTCTGAGGTCCCATTTTTGATAATACTAGTGAGGCATACATTTTGATCAAGTTTGGTATTTAGAAACCCTTTTTCTTTTAATGAATTTTTGATCCTATTGATATTTTTCCCTTAATAGTGTATTGAATATGTATATTGAAATGTGTGTTTTACTGAAGACCTCATGTAAACACCATGAATAGATTTGCATGTTAATTAGCAAATGTTTTTTTTTTTCAGTATTCTACACAACCATTATATATTGATAAATGTTCTAATAGAACTTTAATACAAGCGAACATAAAAAATAAAGAGGTGAGTGATTTTGATTTTTTTACTAATTTTTTTTCATGAAAAGGATATATTAATGAACTTTGACTGTGAGATTTATTTATTTATTCGTTTACTATGAAAAAACATTTAGTAATTAGGTGCTGTTTTCAAATTAATTGAATAGTTTGAAATCTGCAAACTTATTTTATGTCCTAAAAGATTTCAAGTTAATTTTTCACTTTATTAATGGAATATATTCATTGTAAAGAAATATGGACTTTATCTAAATGTACAACAAAAATCTTTTGCAGAGATTAAAAGAAGCAGTAAAGGATGTGGAAATAAAAAAAATAGCCCACTTGGATCGAGCCTTGGAGGAGGCATTTGCCTTGCTGGATGTGGTATGTGGCAGAAATAATTGACTCATATTAAAGTTTTTATTTGTACCAGTACTATGCAGTCTGCTATGTTAGCCACTAGTCCAACATAATGGACTTAAACATTTTGTATTCTACACTTAAAAAATCAGGAGTTTTGTTCAATGAGGATAATATTTCCATAGATTAGATCGACCTAACTCCCTGGGGGTTCACGCTAAATAGCTGTCAGCCGGGCAGATGAAAGTAAATTACCCCCTTACAGCTTGTAGTAGGCGGGACAGACATTTAAGTCGGATTATCTGAAAGTAATCTAGTGAGACTCCCCGCGGGGATAGATCGATCTAAAATCTATGGGAATAGAGCCTATGTTTAAGTGGACTCCCAGGTAAAAACAGATTCTTCTCGCACAGTTTCTGTCTTGCTCATGAAGATAAAAACTCAAAATCCTTAAAATGTTCTATTGAATTTTAAAACACATCATAACAATTACCCAGCCCTCTATGGATCATCCATTGTCTAAGGGTCTCTATTGTCCAGTGGTGAATCCTTGCATAAAAAATGGCACTTTATGATGAAAATCAAACCTGGATTTATTGCTTTCAATTCATATAGTTAATATTTTTTAAAAATAATGTTTTTGTCTCTAAAAAATGAAGTAGAAATAAAAGTGATTAGTTAATAATAGTTATAGTATGTATGTATATGTTCAATAAAGGCCAGATCTGATGGAGAAGGGACCCAGTGTAACCAGGCCATTATGATCATATCTGACGGCTCTCCTGACACATACGGGGAGGTGTTTGAGAAATGGAACAGGCCAAATATCACAGTGAGTTCTCTCTCTCTCTCTCTCTCTCTCTCTCTCTCTTGTCAAATAAGTAACAAGAAAATATAAAAAGATTCTCAGATATTTTTAAAATATGTAATCTGATCAAATTTCTTCATTGGCTATTTACCCTCTTTAGGTACGGGTGTTTACCTATCTGATTGGCAGAGAAGTGAAAGATTCCAGAGAAGTCAGTTTAATAGCATGTGCCAATAAAGGTAAGTGTCAATTCTATTTCGTATAAAAATATCGGTCAGTCTTAAATGAGATATGCTTGCGCATGCGTACTCAGTTAGCTTGTGACATGCGGCTGGGTAGTCAGCCTGAAAATAGATGCGATCTATTTCTATCAGAATTATAATCTAAAACAAACGTAGTTTGTTTGCTTAAGTTGGAAACATTTTTGCAACGGAGTTGCAATCTTTTATGCGGCATTTATATTGATCTGTAACGTAGTTACACATTGTAGGCTACGAATCATTTGTGTGCCAAATTTAATTTCAATATGGCGGCCGAAAGCACGTGTAGTGCTGTTTTACCGGGCCTTTCAAAACCCGCAATAGATACATGTAAGAATAGCGAGGACGTTAAAGCAAAGAAAGTAAAAACTAGAACAGGAAAGGGGAAACTAGACGAAAAAGCAAAATCTAGTCATAACAGTGATGAATATTTGACTATAATGAAAAATATACAAGAAACTGTGCAGAGACAGGAAACGAAAATTAACAGCGTCGTGGGACGCATAGATACTTTAGAGAAACAGTACCTGTATCACGATGAATATTGTGAGGAGAATTATGAATTTGATGAACAGTATGATGAAAGGTTGGAGGATGAAACATGCCCGGAGGCAGGTACTAGTAGCACAAACAGATTTGATGATATGACGAAGAGATATAAATTAATAGAGTATACAGATGTGGAAGTTGACAGTGTGTTGGCGAGTAGTGTCAATGATTTGTTCACCAATGGGATAGTAGATCATTCAAAGTATACAGAACTTACCAAAGATGAAAATAACTCACGGCCAAAAAACTGTGAAAGTTTGGTGATAGTCAAAACCAATAAAATGGTATGGAACATTATTCCTCAATATGCCAAAACAAATGATAAGAAGTTACAGGATGTTCAAATGTCAGTTGTAAAAGCAGCTACGTTGATGACTAAAGGAATAGACAAACTGGCTAAGTTAGAAACAGGAAANAGCATATATGCAACACAGTAAATACAATATAAGAAAAACAGATAGGCCAATTGTCATGAAACACACAGGAGTGGTCATTTCTGCTAAAACGCAGGTTGAGTTAAAAATCAGCTTAATCGGGCCATTATTTTAAAGAAATGCCGTTTTTTCACATTTCCTCAGATTCATTTCTTAGGCATGTTAACAGTTTCATTATTTAATTAATAAGATACGTAAAAGTGTTTGTTTGGCATTTCCTGCATCTTTACAACATTGTTAGTTGATTATGTAAAAATGATGGTAAACTTGTTATCGTGTATTGTGTAATAAAGTGTCAAAAATGGAAATAAACTCATATCATTGCAGTTTGTCAGATTCAATCATTAAAATTTGATGTTGAATTTGCAGTTTAACATAATGTACTTTTGCATCAGAATTGACAGTAGCCCATTTTGTGCATAGTTATTTCCTGTTTTTTGTCTGTACATTTGACAGCTTTGCTGCCTTGTTTTATATTACAATGGATTTATATTTCAGTTAACAAGTGGATAAGTACCAATTTATTTAAGGTCAAAGTAGCCTAAAGTTTAAGTCTTTAAGTTCAGTTTGCTTTGTGGAATCAATTCTAGTCTGCTTAGAGGACATAAAAAATAGTACTAAACAAATTCCCCAAGTCACACGTGTAACTGTACTTGGGGGGATATTGTTGCTGCATGTATTTCTCAGCTATCATTTCCCCGATTTCTTGATGCCATAAAGTGTCACTCTCAATACCTTCTGTATAATTATGTAAACCTAGGCTTAATATGCACTGCTCATACAGGCAAACTGTCACTATATTTACCATAGCCTAGGATACCAAATATCAGATTTCAATAAAAGCACACTTCACCCCACTTCACCCCATCCCTTTCCTAGATACTTTCAATATCATATTATATATTTTTTTGATTGAAAGGATACAATTATCTGTAAGAGACAGATCCTCAAGCAGAGGGAGGCACTCCATTTTCTCACAACTCTTCAGCTGGTTTCCTTTTAGTTTCAGGTTCTTAGCACATTGAAAGCTCTCACCTCCACTGAGGCTGGAAAGTTTGTTATTTGACAGGTCTATACACTCTGCTGTGCACATGTACTCAGTGTGACGGAGGGTGGTTAATTCTTTGTTAGATAAGTTTATTGATTTGGCTGACAGGCCTTGTTCTTCTATAGCATTCTCTATGAGAAATTTACTCCCTGAAAAAAAAAAAAAACAAAATGCATAAAGTAAATGGTCAGATTCTATTTCGTATAAAAATATCGGTCAGTCTTAAATGAGATATGCTTGCGCATGCGTACTCAGTTAGCTTGTGACATGCGGCTGGGTAGTCAGCCTGAAAATAGATGCGATCTATTTCTATCAGAATTATAATCTAAAACAAACGTAGTTTGTTTGCTTAAGTTGGAAACATTTTTGCAACGGAGTTGCAATCTTTTATGCGGCATATATATTGATCTGTAACGTAGTTACACATTGTAGGCTACGAATCATTTGTGTGCCAAACTTAATTTCAATATGGCGGCCGAAAGCACGTGTAGTGCTGTTTTACCGGGCCTTTCAAAACCCGCAATAGATACATGTAAGAATAGCGAGGACGTTAAAGCAAAGAAAGTAAAAACTAGAACAGGAAAGGGGAAACTAGACGACAAAGCAAAATCTAGTCATAACAGTGATGAATATTTAACTATAATGAAAAATATACAAGAAACTGTGCAGAGACAGGAAACGAACATTAACAGCGTCGTGGGACGCATAGATACTTTAGAGAAACAGTACCTGTATCACGATGAATATTGTGAGGAGAATTATGACTTTGATGAACAGTATGATGAAAGATTGGAGGATGAAACATGCCCGGAGGCAGGTACTAGTAGCACAAACAGATTTGATGATATGACGGGGCCGTAGCGATAGTCCGAAGGTTCAATAGTCCGAAGGTTCATTGGTCCGAATGTTCACTATAGAACCTTCGGACCAATGAACCCTTGATTACAAAATCGATGAAAACGTTACCACTTTTCGGACCAATGAACCTTCGGACCAATGAACCTTCGGACTATCGAGACGCCCCCGATATGACGAAGAGATATAAATTAATAGAGTATACAGACGTGGAAGTTGACAGTGTGTTGGCGAGTAGTGTCAATGATTTGTTCACCAATGGGATATAGTAGATCATTCAAAGTATACAGAACTTACCAAAGATGAAAATAACTCACGGCCAAAAAACTGTGAAAGTTTGGTGATAGTCAAAACCAATAAAATGGTATGGAACATTATTCCTCAATATGCCAAAACAAATGATAAGAAGTTACAGGATGTTCAAATGTCAGTTGTAAAAGCAGCTACGTTGATGACTAAAGGAATAGACAAACTGGCTAAGTTAGAAACAGGAAATGACACGAGTGAAGGGCTTGGAAAACTCATTGATATGTGTTTTGACCTAAAGCGCCACCTGTGAGTAGTTACAGAAGAATGAGAATAAAAAGACATGTGTGAATTAGCGTGTTCGTCTTTATTTGACATGGTGTCAGAAGCGGGATAAGAAGTGCCGTGAAAAATCGGACTGAACTATCTCTAGGGGTACTAGAGAGAGAGGAAACTCAAATCCATTGACGTAATGGCTAAATTCCATCCTCCGGAGAACTTTAGAACGAATGGCCGGAATGGCGCCAACGCTTCATCAGGTATAGACAGGCCACTAAACTGGACACGGAGGCCGGGGGAATACAAGTATCAGCTCTGATTTATGCTATGGGAAAGGATGCAGAACAGATATTTTCTACCTTTAAGCTATCCACAGCAGATGCTACGGCAGAAAATTCAGGTGAGTCCGAGGCAGAGAATTTTGACGTTGTTATTGCCAAGTTTGACGAGTATTTCATTCCAAGGAGGAATATTATTCATGAAAGGGCAAGATTCCGTCAACGTCGACAGATACCTGGAGAATCAGTTGAGACTTTTTATAGAAACTTAGTGGAACTTTCAGAAAATTGTGAATTCACCAACAAGGAAGAAGAGATAAGAGATGCTATTGTAATTGGAATCACCGACAGAGATTGCTCATTAAAACTCCAATTAAAAGCCGACTTGACCCTGAAAACAGCATTAGAGATTGTTTGCAGTACGGAACTGATCAAATTGCAAAACAGTACTAATCCAAGTGTTGCAAATGTGAGTGAAGTGGAGAAAGGAAATAGACAAGCCAGAGGTAAACCCAGAGGTCAAAACAGTCAACAAAGAGGTCAGCCCAGACGATGTGGACAATGTAACCATATACTAGACCACAGACATGTAACATGCCCAGCACAAAACAAAAAGTGTAATAAATGCTATAGAATTGGACACTTTGGTGTTGTGTGTCGGAGCACTCGTACTTTTAAAAGCAGTGCTAGTAAACAAATGGGTAGTGTTCATGAAGTTATTGCAGATGACAATGATGATGTAGAATGTTTCCTTGGATCATTGTTTACAGAGAATAGTAGTAATGATTCAGAATGGAATGTTAAATTAGACATGAATGGTCAGTCTGTAGATTTCAAAATAGATACAGGGGCAGATACCAGTGTAATTAGTAAGGCAATGTATGAAAGTCTAAAGCCAAGGCCCACACTCTCTCCCACCACAGTAGTGTTGAATAGTCCAGGTGGAAAATTAACCAACATTGGCAAGTTTGTAGCAAAAACAAAATTTAAAGAAAAAATGTATACATTTACTGTACATGTTGTCAGAGAGAATGTGAGTAACTTGCTTGGAAGAAGTGCTTGTGTTGACATGGGTTTAGTAACTAGAGTGTTACAGGCATATTCAGTTGGTACACTTAAGAGTGGCNCGAATAAATGAAATATTCATTAATAGTTTTACTTTGTAGGAAATTGCAATCAGCCATTTTGAAATGCCTTGTCTCTTTGATTTCTGGATGTGAATTCGAAGGGCCCAAAAGACCCATACTTAACAAGCAAATATTGAAACAAAGACAGATAATGTTAAAATACAACAAGACACTTAAGCTCAAAGAAAAACGATTCTGCAACGAATATCAAACCCAATTTAACTTAGTGATTTTTTCTCGTTATAAAGCAAATCTAGCCTAAGGTTGGTCTCTGCTGAAGATTTCAATTTCACTTCCTCCTTGCTAAATTACCATCCAAATGATAAAAAGTGTAGGCCAGTAGTGATGCACCCTCTTTAAACCTGAGCTGAAACCACTCAGGAAACCAGTTCACTTTCATTCTTACCTAACAACCTGGTGGTGGTATTACCAGTGGATATTTTTGCCGCTCTGGAGTGACCAATCATGGGCAGTTTGGTGGACACAACTCTGTGTTCCCCTATATAGCCTAGTGTGTATACATTGGATTCACCTAGAAAAGGGGTAATTGAATACATGCCATTATGTGTTTCACAAGAATTAGATACTTGAAATAGGATGTAAATGATTATGAGTGAGAGAGAGAAAAAAACTCAATAAATAGCTGAAATACAACTTAATTCAAACCAGTTTAACACCTGCATGCCTGTCACACACACAGATTATATTAATTTCACATGAATGCTTCAAAAAGGCCCTGACGTCCCAAACGTCACCTACCTCCAGTGCCCTTATATCTCATGAACGTGGTCTTCTCCTCCATCATGGAGTCCACGGCAATCTTCTCGTAGTAGTTGGAGGTGATGATGGCTATGGTAGGCTGCTGGGCCCGCTGAATTATGGGCATTTGTTTGACAACCTTCACCTCTGAAACAAATAGAACATATAACATCAAAATGCAGTGTTTGACTTTATTCGCCAGCCTGGGAAATTATATGGAAATGTATTAATTGTATGACAGGTTTACTTTCAGCAAAAGAAGATGCCATAAAATACATTTTTGGTAGGTATTAGTTTTACCACTTTATTTTACTTTCATAAAACACAGAAAGTTCTACGGATGAACTTGGATGTAGCTAGTAAACTTATTACTCCCCCTTTTCCTTCACACACACACACACACACACACACACACACACACACACACACACACACACACACACGCACACACACACACACACACACTTCCTACCTGTGTTTGGATTAGTGACCCAAATAAACTTCACATTTACCTTGAACTCAAACACCTTCAGTCAGCCTCTCCACTATACCAAATCTTCACCCTCTCTCAACATTCACAAGCCAGCAGGATAAACTAAGTCTATCTCACCTGTCTTGGCATCCTTGTGCACCTGTCTCATCCAGCTTCCCTGGTCCATCTGGACAATCAGGCTCTTGGTCTTCAGCTCGTCCAGCACCATGGATACCAGGCCAGTGTCCACACTAGTCATCCTGAAATAAGGAAATCAAAATTTAAGATGAATAACAGCAAAAAATTACGAATATGAATGATAAACTGGCAGCTGTTTGAGCCAAAATCTTATTTTTTATTTTTACCTACGGCCAACAAACCATGGTGACTTGTTGATTTGCTTTATAATGATAGCAAAATGTTTACCCGAAGATAAATTGATAATGAGTAAGTCTGAGCCAAGGTGGTTCTTCTTCTTCTTATTTTTATTACTTTTCACCTATAGTCAACAAATCATACTACTGAGATTTGTTGTAGACTAAAGCTTGTTCTAGTTCAATGGACAACACTGGGAGCTCTTATCGTGAACCAGAGGCTGGTGGACCTACTGGGTTTGAGTCCCACAATGATAACTGCGACTTGTTGCCTACTTACTGTACAATGTCATCCACAGACAGTACATTGGGATAGGCGGTCTCTAGTGTGGTGAGAACCTTCTCCCTGGCAATCTCCTCATCCGACCTCTTGTCAACTTTCTGTAAACCTGGAAACACAAAATATCCGCTAGGTAAAACCTCGGTTGATACCTGTGAAGTTCTCCCATGTTAAATTAGGCTATCTGGTTTTATTCTTATTTTGAAATTCTTAAATGCAAATTTTATAAATGCTACCAAGCAGTACTAGCTAAGTCTTGTGACTTGTTTCACCAAAAGGAAGGTGTTATTCTATTATTTAAGATTTGCAACAGCTCATACAGAAAAGAAGTTCTTCCCATTTTTTTCCCTTTTGCTTTTCTTTTGGTAAATTCGAAAGTGAAAAATCTTTAACTTTTGGAATAATGAGGACAGTGGTATGAGTCAAGGAAATGAAAATGGTGTAAAGGGAAAAGTTAAATGTAGGATTCAAATGTTCAGGATAAAAGAATTACCAAGTTGCAAAGGACTATTCAATTACTTTCTGCAAAATGTATCAGAAGTACTTGCTCGTAAAATATTTCTTAAAATATTGTGAACCATATTCAATCAGAGTGCAAATTTTATATTTTATGGCAGCCCTATTTTCATAAGTCTTAGAAAAGAAAATTTCATATTCTTTAAGTGCAGGCTTATTTCAATACTAGTAAGTTCTTTGAATTTGGAGCTCTCTCTGAATTCTTGTTAACAAGTTTCTTTTTGCAATTTTTTTGACAATTCAAAGCATCTGCAACAGAGCAACAGAAACTGCCCTTTCCATCTTCCCCCCACAATAAATTAAACATGGCAATGGTAAAAAAAATATAATAAATAAAATAAAATAAATAAAAATAAAAAAACAGCACTGCAACAACATGCACAGCACATACCAACAACATAAGACAACAACATCATTAACAATGAAATCAACCATGTAAAACAAAACCCATTCCCACACAGTGCAACACATGACATGCATATGATTAATTCAGGCCATATTCTTACACAAATACACAAAATGACTCTGTAAACCACGATTCAGTGATCATATAATAATCATAAAAGTTTTTTTGGCATAAAATCTGCAGTGACTGAAAGAACATTATATTACTGAATTTGAAATCAAAAATACTACAGAGTACTTCATTTTGTGTATAGCTGAACAGGCTCACCAATTACAGACATAAACAACTGTCAATTAAAGATTCAGTGTGACATTTTTGAATTTGAGAATCTCAGTGCTCAATCTTCTTGAGCAACAATCACAAGGCATTTAGATTTCCACAAACACTACAGGACTATAGTATGGTTTCCCTCCACCTTATTTACAAAAGGATAAATACAATTACATTGTTTAGAAATAAATAAACAATTTAAATGGCAGGGGGAGGGGGTGTTATTAACAAAATAAAATATACCCAAATGTTAGTAATTAGACCAAGCATAAGCAGTTCAGCAAAGCAAGCAGATATCAAACCAACTTACCATTACTATCGCCTGTCAGAAAAGGGAAAGGAGAAAAAAGCAATGTATTTAATAGAAAGTTAAAAGCAACGCAGCCCTGCATTCTCCAATGTTAACTATCCATGTTCAGGGGCACCTATGGAATAAGAAAGTGTTTATTCCGGCCCTTGAACCTGGATACATGCTTTGCCCATGTACAAGTGCTACAATTATATACGACAGTCAGTACAACACTGTACCCTCCTCGGTTACCATTCAGTGATAAGCTCTACCACTATACCCACATGTAATACAACATAACACTGTTGTTTTTATCTTTCATGCTCAGATTGATTTCATATATGAACTTAAAAAAATATATCAAAGGATAAATGAAACGAGTACAAAATATCTTGCCTTCAATATTTTTCATTACAGAAATGCAATAAGCTTCAAACAAAAACATTAATTCTGTTGACCATTTTGTAAACAAGGGTTCAAAAATAGATAATATTTGTGCGCTCCATCTTTGTCTTTTTTTTTTTTTTTTCAGTTCCATAAAGACAAGGTCACACCTGCATGGAGTGGCCTTGAATCATTTTTTAGGAAGGTCACAACTGTTTAACAAGATACATAATGATCCAATGCAAGGTGATGTACTAGTACAGTAGTTGATGATATGAAATTACAGCTACTATATACAAGGCAAAAAATCGGATGAATGCAGAGCTAATGAAACGACACAGTTTTAAATACAAAGCACATAGATTGGTCCCTATATTTTAAGAGCTAATTCTTTTTCTATATTTGAGATACTAATATTATGTGAAATGCTCAAGAGGCAGTTTTCTTCCTATAGAATAAAATCACACTGTTGCTTTATATCATAGCTATAGAAGAGTCTTAAGTAAGATTGGTTTTTTTCATAAACAGCCAAGTAAATTAAATATTAACATATAATTGTTGTTATATGACAACCTTGTGTCTGAGTCCAATAAAAATGCTTAATATAAAATATGTCATTACACATCTCAACCGAAAAAGTTAAAAGGGATGATCTCATTCACATGTTAGTATGATAAAGATGATGGTTGTTGAAATAGATGAGCAACAATTTGAGAATAAAAAGATAAAGAGTTCAGGTGATCTGAGAAGAAAACAGAATGTTTTAATTTTAACTTCCAGCAAATTTCTTTGTTTTCTAATTGAATATATTTCTGTCAGGGAAATAAGATTGCTTTATATGTTTAATTTCACAGAAGCTTCCTTCCAATTTTAATACAGAGATGCAAAGTGGAGTATTAGTATCTTACTGTCTGGCTTAAAAAAATGAAGGAAAAGTTCATGAGAAGTATCAACAGATAACTACGGAAAAAAAGTCTACTAGTAACAGTATAACCAGGAACTATCCTTTTCTGACACTGAAAAATATACCTTACTTCTTCAACAAAGAAATGCAACAAGATGCACAAGAAGAGTTGAGCAATCGTCAAAAAACAACCATGAAGAACAACTTCTAGTGGAACTGTCTACTGTGACCATGAAATGACAACATCCAGAGAGACATGCCACAACTACAACAGTCTGCCTAAACAACATTCCATCTGAGATTTAGTCCAACTCAGTGAGGTGGTGCTCCTGATTGTGCTAGGTGTGCTCTGCCAGCTGCAATCATCCCATTTCTTTCCTTTTTTTCCTTGCAATCATAAGTTTTTCTCTTACTTTTATCCACAATGAACTGATGATAATTCTACATATTTGCGTGACATTATTCAATCTTCAACAAGTGCATTATAACTTCGTTATCTTTTTCATATATATATATTTTTTTCTATAGTGCTCAAATTGATGTTTAGCCTCAGAAAACAGCTGGCAATTATTCAGCACACCTAATTTAAACACAACTGAGCTGGTTTACTACTAGGGGTGTAACACCATACAACACAGAACTGAAAAAATAATAACAACGTGGAATGTAATGAAAGGATCGCACTCACCTTGTCCTACTTCTACTAGAAATTCTCCGCCTAGAGTTCACAGTGAAGCAGAGAAAGAGTAGAAGAGAGTTTGAAGATATGAAGTGGAAACTGAAGCTTACAGTCTGTATAAGTAAATGAAAGAAAGCATTGATGGGGAGGGTGCTGCTGTATTGTTTAAGGAAGGCACACAACTTTTTTCCTACTGCATATGACATTATGGAAAATTTTCAAAAATTTTCTTGCTGACATCAGTATATTTTTTCCATCTACCTTTAAATAATTCTGACATGATCCCAACATATTATTTTGAAGTTTTTGGAATCATATTTTCAAGGTACTTCAAACAAAGCAAAACAAAGTCAAGATTGCCTGAATTTTGTTATCATTTACCATAAATGTTAACTGGCTGTGTTTGGATTTATTTTCAACATTATCAATAACATCTGTTTAACTGTCAAGGACAAGAAGTATTTCAGAAATATGCACCATATGGTGTGTATATCAAAGTCTAATAACAGGGATAAAAAAAATCACATTTAATAAGCACAGAGTTGACCAATACCTTAGTAAGCTTTTAGGACTTCTAAAAATAAGCTGTAATGATATGTTAACGGCAAGAATAAATGAGTAAAGCACTACTATGGCACCCCTTTCCAAGAGCTGGGTTTATACCAGTGGCTCCCTCTATCTGGGTGAACACAAAAGTGGCTCCCCCTACAGTTTGCCCTACCTGGAGACATTGGTGCCTCTTCCTCGTCCAGCGGCTTTAACTCAATGTCCACTTTCCTAGCTTGTGAATACATGGGGTTCTGCATCAGTTTCATGCATTTCTTGATAAAACCCACATAATCTGGAAGACGAAATGGACTTAAACTTAAGTTATGGATGAAGATTAAGGTATTACATTTTAGAGTGCTCACTAAAAAAACAGATTTACCTTGACACAAAATGTTCTATTACCTGTCTTTAAAAACTTTCCACTTTTGTGAAATGGGCCTTTGAGATCAGCAGATAACACTCTCTCTCTCTCTCTCTCTCTCTCACACACACACACTTCTCTGGGTTTGTTTGTAATACCTGCATGTTACTTTCTACTTACCATCAAAGGCATCTAAATTTTTTTTATCTCTAAGTTTAAACCATCTCTCAGTTGACACGAAAGTATACTTTAGTGAGAACTTCTGCATCCCTTACCTCTGGGGAAATCATGCGGCTGAACTAAATCCCTGAAAAATTCATAGGCTGTGGTTACACGATCTAGGTACGACGCAGTATCTACGAACCAGAACTTGATCAGGCGGCCTTCCTGTAGAAGAAAAGAACAAGCAATACTATTGAAATCACTTCACATGGTGGGATAAAAATAATACTCAAAATTTTACCTGGTGACAAGCCAATGTTTTCATGAGAAGAGCAGGGATGAGGTGAGAGTAAAAAAATATGGGGTCCAGGGGAGTGCTAGGCCAATGATATTTTTGGCTCCCAAAATGTCAGAAATCCTCCAATAGATGGAAAAATCTCATTCCTGAAAGAGTCTTCTGTTTACATCTTGCATAAGATTTCCATTGTGTCTCAAACATACAACTTGAAAAACATTCTTCAAATTTATAAATTATAAGACTTAGTGTGCAGCACTTAAAAAATGGCCAACCTGCTGAAAAGAAGTTTCAATCTCATATATCTCAAAAAAGACCAAATACATATTCTGACTGCAAAGTTAACCTCCTAAATCCCACGCAGCTATTACAAGGACAAACAAATCCATCACAAAAAAATCTGTTACTGGAACATTTGCTGGTCTCTACAACTCGCTACCAGTCACATATGGACACTTGACTAACCAGTGCCACACAAAAAACACTTAGTTTTTCCATTTGTCATAAACAGCAAGACTCTAAAGGACTGCTAAAATAGCCATGTGCTTCAATAAAAACCAAGTGTACAGCCTGGAGTTTCATACTAATGGGACCTATTCAATGAAAAAAAAAAAGTAGGACTTTTTTTTACTATGTCGATAACGACCTGAAAATTTCAGGACACCACCCTTTTTTAACCAACTTCAATGAGAAAAGCAATCTTTCCCTGAAATGGCTATGCAGACACATTGGGCTAGTTTGCACTTCTATTCTGACATCAAAAAGTTGTCTTTTAACCTCTGTTTGAGCTACACTGTATGGGAATGCTGGTGCCCGAGAGAGGATAAAAATCTACATCAACCTACTCGTTACACATCTGATATAAACCCAGCATCCTGGCATCAAGATTTTAATCACAGTTACTAACAAGCTGATAAAATGATGACATTTCTGATATCTCAGCAACCCCTTGGGAGGTGTAGAGAACCAACTGTGTTTATTTTGTGAAAGGCAATTCTTAAATGGAAGTTTCTGATACCCCTTAATTACTGTATTTGTAATGTGATCAATCTCTGTGCAATTATAAAACCAATTCCGTGATATTCAATTACCTAAAAAAAAAAAAAGAGCTAAGTAATATATATAGTTGGGTAATTTTTTTCAAAGATCCTATTCTTTTAATCTTACAAATCAAAATAAAATGGAGTACTAGTATCACCATTTCCACTATTTTCCTGTTCAAATTTTCACTATCAAACTAACCATAAACCTCAATCCTAAAATGTTCCTTACCTTAGTGATTTTTTTCCAATAAAAAAATCAAAAATTGTCAACTTTAAATCCAGATCAATCCTTTTTTTTTTTGGTACAATCACTAATCACAAATCAGTTATCCAATGTGTACTAAACAATCCACAATAGAATCCCAGTCCACAAGAACTTCGAGTGAATATCTAGGCGCTGGTATAAGCACTGAGGCAAATGTCAACTTTAAGTGGAAACCACTTTGCGGGGAAACAGTTCTAGTAAACTCCTCTAGTCTAGCTGCACTAATCTTGGCGTAAAGAAGTGTCCAGTCCCAGATAGCCAATGTCCATTCAGTCTGTTAGCACTGTGGACAGCAGTTTCAGTGCAGCAACATTAAACAATATATAATATCAAGAATGACTCCTAGACTCCATTACAAGTGTAGTTATTGAACATCGTACAATGTAAATGTGTATAAATGTACTTAATTGCTGTTTCAGCAGTATTTTTGTCTACAATAAAGCCTCCTCCTCTACGAATAACTCCGATACAATGACAACGACAACACCAACAGAACAGCGTCCAGCGAGTGTCCACTTATAGCCTGCCTGACGTCCAATCAGTACATTATCCCATTGTTCTTCCTTCAGATGATAAAGATATGTCTCCTCCACACAGTGGTCACCCCTGTCATTACCCTGGTCAGTCTCCAGGCTGGAATGTTGACCATGTGCTGCTCACAGTTAACTTCCCTATACACACACATATGTAGATGAACACTTTCAATAGCACTTTTAGGCAGGTTGACTCCAAATCACAATCTTAAGGCAGAAGGTCTATATTTTCCCTTTCAATCTATTTTCTCAGCAAGTGAGACTTTCTGTTGATCCACAATTACATCAGTTTAAGAGGCAGAACATGTTGTATTAATTTGACCATGCCACAACAAAATCAGCCTTTTTTTGTTTCTTATAAAACAAGTCGTGTTTATGCCAACCGGTTTTTACTTTACATAAACATGATGACCTGGGAGGGGAGGTGGGCCCAGGCATATCTTTTTCTTTTTTAATTTCATGTGCCAACTGCAGCGAACTCTTGAAAGTACAAATGTTTAAACACACACTAAATTTGTTCCATCTTGACTTAGACCAAAGTTACACTATACCCCGCCCTGGTACAAACTTGTGAGACCTTAACCACGTAACTCTATGGTTGCTGTGGAAACCAGACAGACATCAAAGATTTAATGTTTAATTTTTATGTCCCACAGCAAGGGGAAATTAGCACTGTTTCTTGGGCACTTAGTTTGAAATGTCAGTTTACTAAATAAAGAAAAAGGAACTGTTGGATACCAACCAAACACAAAGTTTGCTTAAGATGTTTTTTTTTTTTTTCTTTGTTTTCAGAGTTTTGTTTTGGAAATTTATTCTTCAAGTGAGATGAAGAAAAAAAAAATCTAATTAAGCTTACTTGTTCACCTAACGTGGATACCCGTTTTCGTGGCAGAATATTCCAACTGAATAATGTGCATAAATTTAATGACATACCATACAGAGAAAGATACTTGGCTGATAATAGTCTAGGTTATAACATAGTCTGACACCCTGGCCTATGGTGGTGCAAGGAGACCAATATTACACAATAATTTCCCATTTTGGCTATACTGTATGAACCCACATGAAGTAGCCAGTCACAGTATGTTTAGTTACAACATGTCTGTGTAACCTGGTAAAGGGAATATCACCTCTTTCCCATGTCCTATGCAGCAGCCAGCTGCTCTCAGCAGCTGTGTCACACTGACACGACTTTCTGATTTCAAAGATATATGTTACTTTGGCACGAAACATAGCTTGCTATTATAGGACATCAGTATATACATGTATATATTAATATAATTTAGTGTACTTTTGCATCTGGCCAAAAAACAATGCGTGTGTGCAGGGAATGAGTATGCACACAAAACTGGTTTCATGAAGGAACTTGAACCAAATGTTGATCTTATTAACATTAAGACTGAAAAACTCGGCCTATTTTGATGCAGATTAAATCAGTTGTATTCCACCTGTCTGAGGATACTGGGCGACTTTCTTAAAAACAAAGAAATGGCTCAACAACTTTTTAACAGACAGTTGTCATTTCAGGTTAATATTACACTTTCAATCCAGATTAAAAGGACAACAAAATTCGTAAGTTTTAAAGTGAAGTACTGAAGTTAAAACCATCTTTCAACTGAAGTTCTTCAGTGACTCTGGCTTTCAAAGTCTTGTCCACTGACCATGCACAATTACGCCTCTCATCAAATAACAGTTTCCTCAATTCTTAAAATTCAAAGTTTCTCTGCATCTGAGTATGCAAATACAGACTATTTTGGAAGCAATAAAAATGCCTAAGTAACCCCCTTTTATGTGATTAAGATGTATAAGTAAGGAAGACATTATTGTAATTTCTTAAACACGTCATTAACTACCACTATAAAATAAGTCTGTCTTCTCACATTTAAACTGTAAGAATAGAAAAAATTAAAATAAGAAATAAAAAAAAAAAAAAAAAAAAAAGCCCGAGTCCTTACAAGGCAATGTTATGTCCATCTCCTAAGCCTTATAAGAAGCCAACGTACTGTCCTATGAAAAATCAAGATCCAACAATACTCAAAAATTCTAAACCACACTCACATTAATTCCATAAGGAAGTTAGTATTTCAAACTTACCTTTTTTATCTAAAACACATACTCTAAACTCAAATCTTCCTGCCTACGTGTCCCATCCTATAAAAATAATAATACAAAAAAACCTGCCCCTCTCCAGCTCTGCGGCCAGTCAACTGGTCATCCAGATGTGACCAATATGCTAATGGCAAGAGGAATTAACTTGTTATAGCAAGCTATGACCCATTCATCACGACTACTGTGTTCATGTCACTGTGACAGAGCATGATAAGGCCTCCACAGACACAGGGTCCTTACTGGCCAGACAAAAACAGTAGGATAAGTTTTGAGAGGAAAAAATTAGAGTAAGACTTCCTTCAAACCTGACCTGTATGTAAGTCCTTCTCTTGCAGATGTCCCCGCTATGTTTGAAGTAAAAAAGGTGACTCTGTTTTGAAGTAACTCAGTAGCTAGTAACAAGTCCAACTTCAGTCATCTGCACACATGCTGCAGCCATGACTCTAGCACAGATAACATTGGATAAGTATGTAAAAAAAAAAAAAAAATTTGAAGCGCCAGTTTTAACATACACATGCACTCACGCACATACCACACCATTAAATGGTCATCATAATGAGAACAGAGAGGGATAACCTCATAAATAAAGGATTAAACTGATAATTATTTCATTCTTTTAGTTCTGAATCGTGAAACTGAGCTGTATATATCACAGTCGTAATAGCCCGTCCAAATGCTGTCAATTTCTCAACTGTATTGCTCTGTGTGAAAACAGGCCTTTGTCTACCTTCTTTAACTGCAAAATAATACCTAATATCTGTCTCTCGTAATGATCCACTGCTAAACAACGGCAAAACTTTCATCAATATAGCATCAAATATCAGTAAAACTACAGTCTTTTTCTTGGCTAAGAAGTGCATCACCAACTGATACAGAAATATTGGGTCCAGCTGCACGTTCCCCTGGCTTATCTTTCAAGTACTACATTTGTTAATTAATGTCCTTGTACATGCAAGGAGACAATAAGGTTCAACTACTGACATCAAGACTTATTTGCTATAAGTACAAGTACAAATGCAAAAATATAATCACGGTGATTTTGTGATGGTTGTCAGATTGATTTTGCAGTGGTACTAGTACATGCTGACACAAATTATAATCTTGTAATCTGGAATCAAGGAATGTAAAATAGCATACTATATGATGTACCATACATTTTTGATATCATACATGTAGGTTTGTTTAGTGATGGGTAAAAACTAGAAATTGTTGCCTCCTCCCCCCCACCATCTCTCTCTCTCTCTTCTGTCTGTGTGTGTGTGTGTGTGTGTGTGTGTGTGTGTGTGTGTGTGTGTGAAAGAGAGAGAGAGAAAGGGGGAGAGGTGATAACAAAATGTGACATATCCCTCCCTATCTCACACACAATCTATCTCCAATATCTAGCACTTAATCGGTCCACCTCCTAAAAATGACATAAATATATCCCATTCCTCACAATGCTCTTAGTATTACCACATACCTTGACATCCAGGCCTGTATTAATATCACAGTCTTTGACTGTTATCACTTTGAAAATCAAGGCATTAACAACATGTCACAAACTGAACCTTCAGCTATTAACTGCTCTTAATGTCCACAGGCGGTCACTTTCTTACCTAATGGGCATGGCTTAATGACCACCTTGGACCATTCTGTGTCCACTTAATCCGAGTGACCAGGTACTGAACATCTTCATTGTGATCCTATCTAGGCACGTACACTCAAAGTTCGGTAACACAACAAGGAAAAGAAAGCACTGTGGTTCGATGCTATCGGTCTCCACAAAACAACACTTTTCTCTCAGCTGTAGGCTATGAAATTACACAACAATTTTCTCAAGACTTCCAAGATGATTGTCTGACAGTATCTTCAAAAGTGATGCTTCTACCATTATCACATCACACTCATAGTTAAAATGTAGATTTTAGCCAAAAAATTACAAACAGCCTTTAATTAGTTTTACGATCCTATGGTAGTTTTTGTTTTCTACATAACCAATCATAATTTTCAAGTGATAAATAAATCTCATATAAATAAATCACATTAACTGGGAGCAGTAAATCACAAGTCACTGCATGGAAACACTGCAAAGCAAATATTGCCTTGATGCCATCCAGTGCTATAAGTATTCCACTTTCAAAGGATCACTTTGACATAAATAAAAGCTAATATTTTACCTGCTACATCAAAAACCCATGACCAAAGTGCTAAGAATGATGACTGATGTTGTCCTAAATGGTCAAGTGTCTGTAAAATGTTTCTTTGTCCCAAGCAAAGAGTGTTTGCTGCTTTAAAAGTCCCCAAGGGAGAGGATCAGGCAGTCTGATAAGCCTTCTACATGACGGAGGAGATTTGTGAGTGACATTCCTGCATGTATTAAGGCTTAAAAACCCAGCACGTTCATTAGCTATACCTTATTTCAGACAGTGATTTAGGTGACTGTAAAGCTAGTCAAACAGGAGACCGCATGCAATGATGCAGTCAACAAAGTGACAGAGGTTAATTGTGCTATCAATGCAAAGCAAACTGCTTGTTATAACAATCTAAATTGAGTTAAACTTCTTATTGCTATCAGCTAATGATCTGAAGATTCTTAATAATTTTGGGTGCTGAGATATTCCTTCCCCCCAATTCTAACTTTGTTGTTACTTACTGATTAACCTTAAACTTTGAGACTTAATCTCTCTACTTCCTTAAAGAAAGACCCTGGCATCATAGTTCAATTAGCAAAATTTAAGTTCTGAACTGGATAAAGATGCCCGTAGAGGCTATAACCTGGGATGAAAGGGTCCATCCTGGGCTTGTGCAAGCTGTGAGAATGGACAATGGCAGCTGCGTGGGAGGGGGGGGTGGGGGGGTGGAGGTGGAGTGGAGGTGGAGTGGAGGGGGGTGAAGGGGGTTGTAGGGTGGGGTGTCATGCTATCATCACTTACTGGTATGTGCATTCCAGATTTGGCATCTTCTAACCAACACTTGAACTCTAGCTGTAACTGCGGGGATGCGTCATCTTTGTCTTCTCCTGGAAAGTCCCAAAAACAATTAGGGGTTAGAACCTTAACTTCTACATAAAGATATGTCAACAATATCAGAGGTGTGTGTGTGTGCGCGCGTGTGCATGCATGCATGTGAGTATGTGTGTAAGTATAATTAAGATATAATTTAGAATAGAGAAATAAAAATGTGATTGGAAAATTGAATCAAATTCAATCTGTAGTCAACATGTATCCATAGTCATGCTTACATTAATCATTTTACAAAATAATTTCTAGTGGAAGGAGAAGGAAATGTTTTCTTTTGCAGAAAATAATATCATTCTCTGACTTTTTTCCATTCATCTTCGATTTTGCTCACAATAAAAAAAATGACTTTGAACAAAAATCATCTATAATTAATTAGTTGTAACATAACTAGAGAAAAGCAATTCTGATTATACTGACTGTTAAAGGTAATACGCTAGACCCAACATCTGCATTAAGTAAATGATTATTTGGGCACATCAACCGCAATCATTCTCTCTTTCCAAAATCCTGCTGCAGGCTATGTTGTTCAATTTTCAACAAGATAACCCAATAATTTTTATCTAACAAGATAAAGACATCAAAGAAGGTTCTGATTTGATTCCTTTGTTGGGTAGCTGTGAAGTCTGTACTGTGTGTGTGTGGCCAATGTAACTTGTGTGTTGTTCTCTACTTCTATGTAAACACATTAGGCAAGGGAACAAGTGTTGAAGGTGATACTGGAGCAGCAGTAGGTTAGCCACTGAGAACTTTCACTGTGCAGTCAAGATTGTGTGTGTGTGTGTGTGTGTGTGTGTGTGTGTGTGTGTGTGTGAGAGAGAGAGAGAGAGAGAGAGGAAAAAATCAAATGGATAAAAGAAAGTGTAAGCAGACTGTTTTTACCAATGTCCTTTCCCACCACGAGTCCTTTATGCTGCCCTCCAGCCTCATGAGCTATCTGGGTGGGGTCCAGCTCTTTCCTCCGCTTTCTCTCTATCTTTATTCTGGTGGCCTTCCCCTTTTTGGATGGGGTCATTACAATTTCCTCTGAAAGATCACAAGGACTTGGTGATTTACTAAAAATATTATGGTTACACCAACTTAAATACTTTGTTCTTAAAATTTTCAGTTTAGTAATTACAATTATTCCAGTAAAATAAATGTAAGATTAACAAAAAAAAAAAAAAAAAAAAAAAAAAAGAAAAAAAAAAGAAGAAAACTTAGACATATTTTTGGATAAATGAACCCATATCTTCCTCTAATAAGTACACGCATAAAAATAATTTACATTAGGCAGCCATGTGTTGGGCTGCATTTTGGCATAAGTAGTTGCTTCAACAGATAGTGACCTTTTAAATATTTCCAGTTACAGTTGTTGGTATACAAAATGTCAGAAAAAAATGAAAAGATCGTAAACATAAAATGGTAATTCATTAATGGACTAAAAAGTTGCTGTTAAACTTAATACAACTTATGGAAAAGGAGTTAACTCAAGACAACAACAAGTTAAGAAGTGAGATACTGTTTTTCAATCCACCTCGGATCTTTACATCATTTTCAGATATTATTTTACTGTAAGAATTTTACGAGATGAACAATCCTTACAATTTTTTTTTCAAGGAGAAAGGGGTGTGAATAAGTTGTACATGTGCTTTTCATGCCTCTCGTGTTATTGTTTGGTAACCATAGGAATAGCATGTATGTACAAAATTAATGTAGAAAACATGTTTCACCAGGCTATGGTCAGCACCTGGTCAGTACACCAGAACCTCACATCACCAATTGGTTAAAATGAATGGGTATTCATTCTGTGGTTTCAGCTCGAGTTTTCAATTTTCGAGAATGCCTCAACAGAATGTGACCCCTTTAACACGTATTGCTAAAAATTAGAGTATACGCATAGCAGAGATTCTCTGTTTAAAACACATTTGTAAAAGATGTCTATTATTCATGTCAATGGACCAAATGCTTCTTCCCATGGTGCAGCATTGCTACCACTACGTCTCACCTAACACAATCATGGGACACCTGCGATAAATGTATAGCAATGGTATATATATATATATATATATCACCACCATATATTATACAACATACACAGTGCCACCATGTTTCAAAGCAGCAGAAATATCAGCAACATGACTCCACTGTTCTTACTTTATCTCATCAAACACGCAACAAATCCTTAGGGCACTTTATTTATAACAATGCAAACATACAAATAATATGTTACTAGGAATTTATCAACTGAAAGTAAGAGATGGTGTAAAAAAAAAAATCATTATCACCATCCTCTCCTGGGGCCCCCATATTACAGCACAAAAACTGGAATGAGGATAGCTGGAAACCAGGATGTGCCATGTAGGAGATTGCCTTTGAAGATCTATTTTAGACAAGGAGGCCTAAGAGATGAAGGAAGTTGATAAAGACTTGCCCTATTGACTAAAGCCATTTAGGCAGATGAATGTATTTCTCACGGAGCTTCAGTCTGCTTTTTTTTTAAACAGATGAAGCAAAGATATATTAGTAGTGTATCATATAAAAAAGATTTAAAGATGACAGCTCCTACTCTCAAAGAGAGACAGATTTGTACTTGTACAATAAAATATAACTGTTTTCTGCAATTATTTAATTGACTTTCCAACAAATTGGAGAGGAAAATTACAACAAAGTCACTTTTTGTATTCATTTCAGAATTTGAATTACAAAAAGCTTTATTCCTCACAAAATCTGGTACAGCAACTTCAGCAAGTCACAATCTAAATATCATTATTATTATTCTTTTGGTGTTGTGTTTTGTGTTGTTCTAAAATACATGAAAAACCACACAGCAATCCACGTTCATCATTACAAATAAATCCTGCAGCATTATTCAACTATTCTGTTGTCAAGACCCAACATCCTGTGGTAAAATAACCTCTCAACATCCAAGTCATAAACCATGTTGTATTTATATATACTAGTAAGTGTGTCAGGACCTTCCCCGTACCCTGTGGTAATGCTTATGAGATCTGATTGTGCCAAGTCCCTGTGGTCAAGATTCTGTCTCTTGTGGGCTGACACATTCCTGCAGCATGACAGGACAATAAGCAAATAAATTACTGCATATACATGCAATATAGTGATGTTAAACTACCCATGGCTCTTGATATTATGAAGAGTGATGGAAAGTTTATTTTACAATTTCAGTTTGATCTTCAGGTCAGTTACTAGTAGGTAAAATTTTCACTATGGTAACTCATCAGAAAAATCTATTATTTGGGTTCAGTTGCTTTTTCAAAAGTATGAAACATTTGATCTCTTGGTGTTTTATTAAAGCATTTTCCTTTTTCAGAAATATTTTTGCACAAATGAAGTTCTCATTCGCACTAATACATTTGTTCAATTTTGTAGGTTTAGATATTTTTTTGATTTTTTAAAAAAATTTGGAGAAATAAATTTTAACTTTTAACAAGGCAAATATTCACTCATTACCCACATCTTCCTATTGCTGTGTCCAAGGCACAGACAGACATAGAAAGATTGACCCCTTTTTCATCCAATCTACTAGTTGACCTCCTGGACATGTGACAAACTGACCACTGCATGTCTGGTCCAAGCACACACCTCATTTGTCTCAATTCATCTTTTAAGTGCCATGTTTTTAACACATTAAGGTGACAAGATGTGTGGAGGGAATAAAGACACTGCCCTTTACTAGTAATCTATTGACTGATAACATCTATTGTATCACATCCCAATCCTTCCAAGCTGTCTATATTAGCTAACATACTGAGAGGAATTACTGTTCTTGCCTTTGTTAGTTGGCACATTTCTTAATACATGTACATGAGAGTTAGTGAAATATATTACATATACTACTAAGTAGTAGTATATTTAACACCCTAGAATGCTCTATGTCTATCTTGGTGTGGGATATATTTGTCTATCAGGTGCCTCCAAGGTTTTATACAAACACCAAGTGCTATGAAGAATCAACATCAGCATTTTGTGCAGTAACTATATATATATATATATAGCCCATCCCTGCATATTCTCTTGAGAGTGTTACTTCATATATCATCTCGAAGGTATGAATTGTAATACAAGTGAGGACTTATTTCTCTAAGGTAATGGATTCCTGATTGTGGATCACGATGTATGGAGGCAGGTTTGCAGTTGTAAATATATGATCTACCAACTACAGGCCTGGAGTGTGGTCCATTATACGTATTTCAAAAATAATAGAAAAGTAAATGAAATTATTATTATTATTTCTTTCATATATTTCTCAGCCAAATACAAAATCTCTGCATGACGCAATGCAGACAAATGTTTCTTTTACAATCTAAACCCAAATAGTTCTCTCCTTGTTGCTTTCCTTGTTCGTATCAGTCCACCAGTGTAAATTTGCCATGTATACCAGAAAACCCTCATACTCTTGACACACTATCAGTTGATTACACATTGAATTTTTCAAGAGAACTGACCAAGTTACTGCATACCAGTGTTTTCAATATGGTAGCCAGCAGCAGAATCAGCTATATTTACGGCCTAATGTAATGATACTGCTTACTCCAACGGTGTGTGAATGACAGAAATGTAAAAAAGACTGATGGTTAAGGATCCAAACTTGTAAAATTTAGAAATCTCACCCCTTTAATTTAACAAATACCTCAGTCAGTGTATATAACTTTTATACGGTTATTCAAATTAAGAGGCCTGGACAACAGAGTGGCTGCAATAAGAAAATGCTAAAATTAGTCATTATTATTGTTATTTTTAATCTGTCTCATACATTTATGGCCATTGTCAAAAAATTATATTTTACCAAATCAATGTTAGCTTGATGATATTGTGATCAAAATGTTCAAACTATATTGGGCTAATTTCAAATTTGCTTCTACCCAGTTAAATAATTTCAAGTGTTGGGAGAAATAAGTACTGTAACTACTGGCGTAGCTAACAGAGACTTACAACATAAGTACCGAAAATGTAAATTATGAACCAGGAAATTGAGTAGAGAGTTATACAGGAAATCCAGCTGTTCTAAAGCTTGTTACATTAGAGAGATTATAATTGTCTCCAGTACTGTAGCTCTCCCAGATTATGTAAAATCGTGCTTCTACAATCACGAATACAGTTGCCTCTGAAAGCAGTTGTAATGCTGACTATTGATTAGTTCTATGCTATTGAGACATGTGCTCAATCTTACCATTCTGAAAGAGCAATAATAATAATGTTAATATGAGAGGCAAATCCCAAATTAACAAATGTGATCAATTAAACAGGTACATGATATAATCTTTTTTTTCCATTTGATTTTGGCTTCTCACCCTGGTGTTCCTCCTATTTGTTTGTGCCTTAATTTCTCTCTGCCCTCCCCACCCCACCCCCCTCAACTACCCACCACCCTCAACTACCCACTTTCTCTCACTGCCTGACAACCCATCCATTTCTCCCTTTCTTCTCTCCCCCCCCCACAGATCTTTTCACTATCCTATACAAATTTCCTTTGCCTCATCTCAGTGTGCCAAGCACTCTTACCACACCATCATTTTAAGTCTTATGCTGTTCTTCTACCTTTTTCAACAACACCTACTGCTGTTAAATGATAACTTCAAAGCTCAAGACTCCATGAAAAATTAGGCCCAAGCCTTGTTTCCACTGAAGTCTAAGTACAGATAATCTCAGCAAGTGATCTAATTATGATTAGCTCATCACAGTAAGACATCTAATTGGCAAACAGATTACCTTTACTACAATGGTGGTGGGTGTGGCATCAGAGAGTTAACTAGATCTGAGCCAAAAATACTAATATAGCCTGTTGAGATAGGTGGTATAAAACTAGGTAGACCCAACTTAACTTGAAACGCGACTAAATGAACAACAACATGCACCAGGAATGTTAAATATTACCACAGATATACCTCACCTAAGTTCAAAGGGACCATCAACATGATAAAATAATTCAACTTTTCCTCCCCTCAATTCAAATCAATTTCTTGTTCAGCATCAGTTATCAGACAAAAAAGAGAGGGTGGTTGCAATAGGATAAAAATCCTCTAACAAACCCACAAATGCTTTTTTCCCTTTTCAGGACATTCTCTTGTAAGTTTAAAAGGCCAAAGCAATCTGTTGTTGACTTTTTAAATTATACAAGTTAAATGTCTGGAGTCTCACAGCACCAGCCCAAGTCTGAGTATTCTTCTTTTCTTCATGAGAACCCAGCAGGACATTCCTCTCCCCACCAGACTTGTTTTGGTATCAATTCTAACATAACAAGAGCTCTAGATAAATTTCCACAAAAAAAGGTTAATTCTACGTAATTTGTTATTAAAACCACTGCATCAGCATCTCATTTTTACTTTTGTTGAAGAAGTCTTTTTTATCCCCTATTGTAACAAAGTTACGTATCTAATTTCAAATTAAGTGTTTAAAATTCAGTTAGAGTGCTTATTATTATTATAATGATATATATATATATATATATATATTGAGATGAAAGCCAATTGCCTACAGAATGAAAAAAAAAAAACATTCTCCAATGCCAAAAATAAATAAATAAATAAATAAATAAATAAATAAATGAGTGTATGAGTGAGCAAATAAGTGGTTGGATAGATAGATGAATACGAATCAATCAGTCAACCCACCTTCATTTGCTGCCATATTGTCCTTTCAGTTTCAACCAGCCTGGAGCAATGACCTTCACCTTGATCCTGTCACTCGTATTCCTCCCTGCTGCTTCAGTTTCCACAAAACTGCAAAGATAAGCAAAGATAGCCATTAATTGTCTAAATAGATTGTCTGTGGCTGTCACAGCAAGTGGAAATGATTGGAGAATGATTTCGACTGGAAGCAGACTGAACCCAGAAACGTATTGATTTCTTTCTCGAGTTCTGTCGATACTGCGAACATTTTACGAGTAATTTTTCAGGAGAAAATTACCCTGATTCTATATCAGGCTGTGTAATATCTATGGGGACGTCCTCAGTGGACTTAGAATAGTTCAATGGGCCATTATGCATTACCCTGGCATGTCAGTCAAATAATTTGATAAAAAGATGGATCTAGGTTCACCCAAGCCTTTAGTAAAATTCTGCCCATTGCAAAACCTATCCTTATTTTTCCTCAATAAAATATGAAAATCATAATTGTCAAATTTATGACTATTCTAGCTTAAAATAATCAATTAGCAAAAACTACACAGATACTTGATCAAAGAAAATTCTGACTGACAGGGAGCCCACTTGTAAGTACTGCCAAATAAAATAACTCATTAGTTACTTAAAAAAAAAAAAAAAAAAACCTTCTCAATTTCACCTTAATAACATCACAACCACAATTTCTTACCACATTCCCTGCCTAGAAGATGTGAAACCTTAATCAGTTGTGATCTTAGTTAGGTAACCCACCCATATGGCCTCAACTTATACCAACTATTAGAATTCTGAGAAGTATATCCAATAATACCCAACCACATAATTTCCATGTAGACTTCAACTTATACCAAATAGCCGAATTTCGAGAAGTAAGACCAATAATAATCTCACCACATGAGAAAAGAAATGACCTCATCCAAGACTTACAAACAATTCATTTCCTAGTTACAACCCCCACACTGAAGAATTGGAAAAAAAGGGAGAGTTATCCATTCTAAAAATTAACACATGGCCACATGTCATATGAAACTAGAACTATAACCAGGACAGTGATATTTCATAAATTCATTCACTTATTGCCTCTGGGCATTGCCATTGAGCTGGGCCAGTATATTGTTAACCACTGGAGCCCAAAGGGCTAGTGGGTTTTTAAATATTTGGCAGGAGACTCCGAGAGCGTGCCACCAATAGACCCATCACCCTTAAAAGATGGCTAAAAGGCTTTAAAAATCCATATGTTGGTTGGTTGGGCTGGCTTGGGTTCAACTCCTTGTAAACCAATGACCAAATTACAGATTTACAATTTGGGCTCCCTGCACCCCAAATCCTGGGAAAACCCCTTGTCATCACTGATCAGTGATGGCTGCATTCTCCAGCTTGTGGAATTCCCAGACCATCACCATTTTTTAGTTTAAGAACTAGAATTACAACAACCAGACACCACAGCGCCTTTGAAAATTGTTGTGTTTTTCCTCCAGAACTCTCAAACTACACACCCATGAAGCATTGCCAGACACCTAATTGATTACAACACAGGTGAAATTATAAAATACCAAGCACACCTTTCATACATTAATGCTTACTGCAGAGACCATGCTTTCAATCATTTTTTTTTTATTCACACTGAATCAAGCTACAAGCCAACAGTCCTCTTAAATAAATAATTTTCAAAACATTTTAATGTTTCAAAAGGCATGGCACTTCTTCTTCAACAATACTTCATGCTGTCACCTCTGTTCTGATCCTAATATTGACTAATGGACCTGGCTGTGCAGGGCAGGTTCTTGACAATTTTCTGAGAGCATGTGATTCAAGAACTGTCAATGACACTTAAACACTACTGAGTTGATTGTACAGACACAGGTGTGAGAGCTACATATCCCATGTCCAGTTATTCACTGTTGATGACAACAATAACAAAGGGGTAAACTAGGGTCAAATGACATACTGCCAGCGTGTATGGAACTGCTGGTAAATTATAGGTTTGAACAGGAGAGGGAGGATTGAGGCAAGGGAAGTGATGTGTGTGTGTGTGTGTGTGTGTGTGTGTGTGTGTGTGTGTGTGTGTGTGTGTGTGAAAGAGAGAGAGAGAGAGAATAAAGGTGGTCACTATGGCTATCTCCGTAGCAGAATTGCTACAAGATCTTTTCATATATTTCAGACATTAAATTCAGGTATGTACAGTAGATGTAACATTTGTGTTGTGTGTTTGTATGTGCACATACTATATATAAGCATATTGTACAGTATGTGCCTGCCTGTGCATTTCCCACCAACCCCTGGGGGGGGGGGGGGATTAGTGGGGAGGGTGAAGCTAAAGGAGATTTTCTAGCTTTTTCAAAAAATATCTTCAGTTTACTATAATAGCCAGTAGGAGCTCTATTTGTATTTTTTTTTTTAATTTCAAAACATGAAATATTGAATGATGATCTGTAGACAAAGATATAACACTCAAAGAGAAAAATCAAGCTGAACGTAAGTGTCTAGTGGGTCTGCTTCTTCAATTATTACTTAATTACTGGGTTAACCTTCAAAAGTGGAAAGGTTGCAATGCCATGGAGGGATAAAAAAGGAACAGAACCTCAACTTACGTCCCAGAAGTGTAGAAAACATCAAGTCTCAGCAACTAACTCAGTAACTGGACTTACTCTTTTAAGTCATTCTCATTTGGGGAAGAAAATGGAAACATAAAAATATTTACTAGTACAGACAAATTTCTCACTGAACTTATCTATCATAGAAATCTTTTTAATACTAGCCAGTAACTTGACTAAAAGAAATTATGGTAACTAGTATATCCAAAAGTGAGCTTACTAAACTGCCCCCCCCCCTTCTCTAAAACAACAACTCAGTTCCATATAATCAGATTCAGTATGTCACATTGAAAATAATTACCATACATTCAATATTGATTGGCAAAGCCATGCTACAATATGCCATAGGAAAATTCATCACCTTATTAAGGTGGTCATAGTTCTGTTTAAGATTATGGGCCTGTAGCCTGGGTCCCTACATATCCAGACACTGAGTCAAGACCTCCTAGTTGCCTACTACAGGCATTCAAAAGAAGTTGATCCATGGACTAACAGAACTGTGGATCAATTATGGCTGACCCACTTGAAAGCTTGCCGCATAATCCCCCAAGAGACATTGAAAACATTCCTCGCGTTGACAACATGGTACTTAAGATTTGGGCCCCTAAGATTTCCCGTGGGTCGGTCATATTTGCTCTGCAGATTTGTTAGTCCACCGTTGGACTAACTGCAGATCTGTTGGTCCAACTCAGAATGCAGCATAAGTAAACTAGACTGTCTGAGGTTTCTGTCTGGGGCATGGAACTCATGGCATTGGGGTGTCATTGCCAGTTAAATTTTGCCAACACAAAAATCCCATGGAAAACCAAGATAATAACAAGGACTGCCCTAATACATTCTGGGGATAGGAATTCATATCCCATTGGGATTTTTAAAACCTGTTTAGTACTAATTTAGCTAATTTCACAGGTCAGCTTGTGCATTTCTCATGCAAAATATGGTGATATGAATTACTCCTGGGTTCCAAAAACTTCTAGCTAAATGCTTAAAATAACGATTACCTTAAATGGATCTGGCACATTCTTTTTGACCTAACGATTATAATTTGCAACGAAGATATATTTCTCATCCATAACAGAGGCAATATCTACAAGGTAAAGTGGTTGTTCTGGTGTGAAGAAGAATTGATGACTTGTGATATTGACTGTGTGATCTAAATGAGATCATAATCCGTGGCTAATACGACAAAGCGTAAGCAATAGCACATCAGAATGCACAGCTGACTGGCCATGTTATCTAAGACCCCATTCCCACAAACATCATCAGTCTACATAGATTGACCCAACTCTGGAGGGGACTCTCCCTGACTGCAATCATGTTAACTGCATGACAAGTCTCCTCTTGTTTCCAATGACTCATATTATCACCAGTTTTTCTGTATTCTACTTAACGCCAGGAGGACATTCTGTTAAGCCGACTGCAGTCAGCTAGACTCTCCGCAGAGTTGAGTTGATCCATGAAGACTGATGGTGTCAATGGAAATGGGGTCTAATATTGAGAGCTAATTACTCTGAGTGTCTGGAGTGAATCACTACAGCTGTGCAAGGAGCTCCATACTCATGCATATTGAAATTAAGCTAGAAACAGCGCTGCAATGTTCATGAAAGACAAGTAGTCTGGTAGTACCTACTGCAGCAGTATCAAGGAAGGGGGGGGGGGGGAGGAGAGACATAAGCACGTCTGTCATGCAAAAAATATGTTTTTTTATGTTCACAATATCTTGGTTTTCCATCTTTAAATGTCTTTTATGAGACTCAAATAACAATTAGGAAAAACCTATCTTTAGTTCTGCAACAGTTACAGTTTTAAACATACTAACCATTAAATAAAAACATGGGTAAGATGGAGGATGAATCCATTAAGATTTATCAGCACAAACTTTTCTCAGAAACATCTTATTATTAATATAGAGTAAAAAAATCCAAAATTTACAGTGTTCCAAAAACAAATCCCCCAACCATGTACCAGAAGTCTTAAATCTAACAAGCCTCAAGACCCTGACAGTTTTAACTGTTTTCCCATGTCAACACCCAATTTACCTGTCAATATGAATCGCCCTTGAAGCAATACAGGCATATCCTGAGTTGCATTTAGCTGTTTTTTTTTTCCTTAAACCCCAATGGGGCTATTTTGCTTGCCATATGCACTCAACATGTTATTTAAGCCTAAAAAATGCTCATAATCTATTATATGATAAAACTTATCAAAGTCTGGCAAATCAACAAGATGACAGCTAGATAAAAGCCACTGTCACCCAACCATACTAATAAGGATACCCCCCTTCCCCAAGTTTGCTCTACCTAGTTGCATATGAACTATATAAACTACTTTTAAATGAAAAAAATTAAATAGACACTGGGCTTCAGGGAGCGTGACCATATTAGTATTGTCTGTCAATGTATGTACTAGTAGCAGGCCTTCCCAACTACCAGACTCGGCACCTACGGGTCCAGTATAAACCGGTTTATCAGACCACACTACCCGTTTTCAAGGTGTGTGTCAGATCGCATTACAGAGTATCAGCCACCACACCGATTTTGCCTGGTGCGCGATGTGATAGCAATGATCCTAAGCGGGGTTGGAAAGTAGTGCATCTCATCTAGATTCATGCGCTGCTGCAATTTTCTGTTTATGCTCAAATCTGACAGTACCGCAATTTTTAACATAAAATTTAGGTTCGGACATAGCCATTGATGTTTTGTAAATAAGAACTTGCAAACTTATATATTAATTTAGAAAAGTATACCTAATTTTGATAGCAGAAGCATATTCTGTCGGGGGTTAAATATTCTTGTGACTACCGGGATGGACGAGATTGAGGGCAGGGGTAATCCTAGAGAGGGGTGAGAAACGTCCATTGTTCTCGTCAGCGAGGCTGTCCTTTTTCAGGGTTTGTACGCACGGACAGAAAACTTAAGTATTGTGGGAACGTTACTAATGAAGCCACTGGTAGTACTAGTAGATATCAGCCTGTAGTCTTGAACAAGCGCCTCGATGACGAGTGAACAGTTGTCAAAAACAAAAGACCCAGGTGTGGTAGTTCAACTACTGTTGATGCGTGCCGCAACGACCAAACCTAATTGCTCCTCAAGGTCACAAAACAATAACCGGTACTGACGGCTAGGCTCGTCTTAATCATATAAGTAGCGCGTTTCCACCCCCTGATTGAGGGAGTCGTCTGTTGTATTCATGCGACTCCTACTTGACGAAAACGAGGCGCGATACCCGGATGACAGGTAGGCTTACAGAATTTGTGGTAGGGTATGATACTCTTTTATGCGATCTGACACACACCTTGAAAACGGGTAGTGTGGTCAGATATACCGGTTTATTCTGGACCCGTAGGTGCCGAGTCTGGTAGTTGGGAAGGCCTGAGTAGCATACAGTGAGTCTTATAACTAGGTAACATTTTATCATTATGACATTCTGCAGCTTTCAGCATAAAATCCAAATGTCATACTTTTTAAAAACTAAAATACATACAATATGATCATATGATCAACATCTAAAGCGAGTTGGGCAGCATGTGACAACACTCTCTTCCATTCTCTGTTTGTGACACCATAGTAACAGCTAGGATCTGTATAATACTTAGTCATAATGTCATATTATGTCCATCTTGGCTTGACAGATCATAAGCAAACTATGGACCGACTAACAATCTCTCTCTCTTTCTCTCTCTCACATGCACGCAACCACTCAAACACACACACACTGAATTATCAGGCCCGTAGCCAGAAATTTCAAAAAGGGGGTTCTTTTTCTGAAAAAGTGGACCTTTTTCCATAAAAACTTCATGTGCCTAGATCAAACTTTACCCAGAGTGGACCTTTTCCCAGCAAAAGGGGCGGTTCTTTCGAACCCCCCGAACCCCCCCTGGCTACGGGCCTGATTATATAGTAAAATATATACCATTTACTTGCCTTACACTGTATCTACTCCCAGCTGCACTCCTCCCCTCTTTCTTTACTCGCCAAACCATCCAACTTGCTTACCTGCACCAGAAGACCCCAAAGAGCTGCCTCAGCCTATTATCTCCAATTTGCCACAAATCTATTCTTATGAACACACACACAAACTTCCCCTGTCTATCTCCTGCTCAATTAGTCCAGCTTAACCCCTGCACAATGTTGCATCACCTTACACAGGTACGCCGCTACTCCATCGATTAAGGTTCTCATTAAAGAACATCCCCTGTAACTAAAGATGTGGTCTGGGAGTTTGTGTTGAGTCAGAGCTGCTAAACACACATCTATTGTTTGGTAACAAACTGTTGAATGCCTCAGTGTAGACACAACTCTTTTGCCAAACAATCACATCAGAGAAGTATTAGTTGGGAAAATACAATGCGGGTGAAGTTTTTGTTCATCTTGCTGCAAAAGGACTGGAGGACGAGTCACTCCAATATGAAAATGTTGATCCTTTTTCTTTTTTTGCTCTTTCTGATACCAGACAGTTTCTTCACGGGAACAAGAAATTTGCACTTTTCATGAAAGTACAATTTAGATAATTCTGAACGTCTCAATTTAATTCCAAAAACTTGAAATTCTGAAAAAATACATTAAAAAGTTGTTGAGATCCCAATGCCCGTCCTATGCACCATTGCTAGTTTTATCTACTTTTTGGTTTCATTTTTAAAACTTCTGATAACCTTGTTTACCAACTCCCTTCTTTGAACTAATAGTCACATGACTAGTTACTGGTATATCTGTGTCATTGGCAAATGCCTTTTATATATAAATAAAGCCAGTACTAGTATACATATTTCCTAACTTTTTTTTATGGAAATGAAAACAGCATCACGTTGCCAGCTATACAAAGGGTAAGTTGCTTTGTCAGTATTGTTCACTTTTTAATATACAAGGTAACTTACGATAATGCCTTTTTTGTCATCTAACTTCCTAGATATTTTCACTATCAGATATACAATAGAACATACTCAATAATAAATATTTAACTGCTTTCGATACTTCTAATACAGTTACACGTGATCCATTTAAAGGCATATTTCATATCAAAAGGAAAATCTGCATGTATAGTAATTTAACTATAGTATACAAGTGATCAAAATCCCTTCACATACACACACACACACACAGAAAGAGAGGGGAGTGAGAAAAAGGATCCCGAAAAGAATTTCTGTCAACTTAAACCACCACAATTCCATCTCATTAATGACATACAGCCAGTTTTCTTCTAATAAACATAACACCATTCATGTCAATTCATAATGGAGACTCCAATATTTTCACCCCATCAATCCATAAAAGTTCCATTAGTCAGGGACCTCTATGTAACATTACCATATGTTGGAATAGGAATTCTAAACCCTTGGCACAGGTCTGCTTGTACAGTAAATATTGCCTTGCCATTGCTTATTCATATCAGGGCCATAGGTTGGCCCTTCAGGGTACAAGGACTGGGTGTTCAACAAGATGCTCATTCTCCCACTAAGTATAAATATTTTAGTTTTTCCTCAAATTTGTATCAAATCATGCATATGAGCAAAGGTGTACCGCCACATTTATGAATGTCCATTCAAGAGTTTCTGAACTGCCTTCAGTACAAAAAGGAATATCACGATCTGGAAAACTGTTATAAGTTCTGTGTATTGTTATCTTAATGGAAATTCCTATCAATATTCTACTCGGACCATCTGCTGCTCATGGAATGACATAAAGTATGGCTCTCAGGTCTTAGCCTTTCACTCTTTCTTCAGCAATTTACATAATTCTTTACACATAATTATACATAAATTTCTTTGAACAAAAGACAAGAAAAAAAGAGGAAGAATACTTAACTATAATATAGTCTACATCTTTGTCTCATAAAATGGCAAGATAATAATAATAATAATAATAATAATAATAATTTACAAAACAAGATTTTCTTAAATGAAAAAATCCCATTCAAACCACAGAAAAGACCTCTATCTTCTTTTCCCCACTGTTCATATTCCTGCAAATATTCCAATTTGTATACCTAAAGTACAATATAATAGTACAATATCATTTAGTTCATATCCCTCCCTCCTGGTAATCATGTTAATCCCAAGCAACTGCTCATATCCCAGTGGACAGCCTACACTCAAGGAGATCTCCACAGAGACTGTCCACGGTATAAAAGAAGACACAGTGCTCATAGCCCTGGGGTGGGTAGCATCCCTGGTGTGTCATTAAGCAATTAGACATCACTCTCATTAAACAATGTAATTTAACTCAAGTGATTATGTCCTGGATATATGCAGCTGGCCTAAGGATGGGCATCACACAGCATTAATTGCTGAATTCATCAATGTTCCTGTAGTTTAGTGTGCATGATTTACCTGTCAAACTGTATTTTTGCCACTACATGCTGACGCATGAGTTGCGAAGACTGTAATAGTCTATTGCTACATGATAAAAGTCATACTCTGCCAAACTATTCTCTTAGCCAATAAAAAATATCTGATAAGTAAAAAAATTTAAATAATAAATAAATAAACAAATAATAAATGAGTACTGAAACATGATGCTTTATGTGTGTAATATCTGTAACCACAATAGTGAACTTTACCCTAATTTTTCTTTTCAATTTACTAGTTAAAAACTTTGTAATGTTGTTTTAATACAGGAAATCCCCTTTCAAGGAAAAGGACTTAATGTCTATATTCCAAATTGCACTTTCCTGATCAAATTTGCCAAGATCAATTTCTCCAATACTTGCCCAGTTTCACTCTCTCTCTTTCACACAAGCATGCAAGCATGAACACACACACACACACATACACACACACATTTGCTTTCTATCACACCTTGACTGTCCACGACTACATGCATGTTGCCAATACATCAAAGCATTCAAGCAAAGGGAATTATTGGACAAACAGAAAAGACATGCAAATATTTCTAGTCAAAACTTCCAACAAATACACTGATATTTGCCACCTGATCCAATTAGCCACTTGTCCACAACCTAATGCTGTGTATATATTATATTAGAAATTACATCAAGCAAGTCACGTATCTTGTGCACTATGTGAAGAGTATCTAGCAGTAAACAATTCACACCAAGTCAACAGGTGCATTTTCTACTGAAATGACCAAATAACACTGAGCTGAATGATGGTTTATTGCCCAATTACTTAGTATATGAAATTGATGATGCATGTAATTTATGACTAATTACATCCTACTAGATTCTAAATATATGCAAGATAGCATCTGATAGAAACCAAATGTGACCATAACTTTAAGTAGGATTATTAGTATGTGGTATCATAAGCATGCTAGTTTTTACATGTATTTGAGGTCCCCCTTCATCTTTCCCAAATGTCAATACTTCTTCAAAATTAATTATAAATTACAACTTACTAGTGAAATCTAATGGCTTGAAAGAGTTCCCTTCAAAAATTAGTAAATGCAGGAATATTATCCCCGAGTTCATCCAACAAATAATGCTTATCTATATCTTGTTTGGGATTAACATGAACAATTATCTAGAACTACCGTAGTAGTAGATCGTAGCAGCCACTACAAATATTTTCCAAATCAGTTACTAGTAAATGAACAGTAATTTATGGTGAGGTAATGATCTTCTCGCTTCTTGTGTTCACAAAGCAATTTTACAATACCAAATTAAAAACTGTTCGTTTTAAGGACTCTGTGTGTTGTGAGTAAGCATGCAATCACCGCTGTCATCAACTTTCTCTCTCGAAAAAGTCAGTTTCAAAACGGCAGATGATCGATTGAAAAGGGCGAAATTGCAGACATGCCCAGCAATATTAGAGATTTTATGTAATGACAGATAAACGTTACAACGACAAATTACTCACATAATTTGAATTTGCTTGAATGTCCTGTTCAAGGTAGTCCCGAGAATTCCGTGATACGATGATTCAGTTATAAGGTATTTAATTTTAAATTTTGACTCCCCGCCTCCTCAAACGTCCATATTGGAACAACGATGACGCATGCGCAGATAATGTTGTCAAGATGTCTGCGCCCATGGCGAGTCAGCTTGAAGCGGTAAATATGATTTGTTGAAACCTTATGCTGCATGCGTAAGCAATTCAGTAACTTCAAACCAAGAATCACACAGCAAAAGATAAAATTACGTCTTACAATAGCTAAAAATTTTGACATGACGTAAAGAAAAGACGTTAAGATCAAAATGCAGCTTGCAGGCCTCAGACTTAAAAAAAAATGAATGCTACTTGTAAATGTACCTCCAACTATATGACTACAGTCATTGCGCATTCCGCTTTTAATTTCAACACATTTTCCAACAAACGAAATTGCTTGAATACCTATGTTCGCGTGCTTTTAAGGCACAGTTAAGGTCTTATGTGTACTTAATAGTAGTAATAATACGTAATAAACTTCAAGTCGGTCAATCACTTATCTGGTGTTTGCTCAATTTATCTTTGAATTGCATAACTGCATTTGGTGTATGGAAAGTCAACAGAAGCCTCTTCAATTTTACAAGGGGTGGACCAGTAACAGCATTAAGTTTGTTTTATGAAAATGCGTATTTAATAAGTTTTTGACTTATTTTCCAGAGTTTTACCATATCTCAAACAGTGAAATGTGACTGTCTCACTCCTTGCCCCAAGTGTGTCTCCGTGGGCTGCAAATGTACCCACACTTGATGCTTTTCACAAGATCATCTCTTCTCTCACTCCTCCCCTTCACATGAAGAGTGTCAGATTATCAGTGCAATATCATGCATTATCTCCCATGGTAAATAAGGGACAACATGGCCGACATGGCTATCTGCCCAAGCTTATCTTCCTTGGGGTCTGTTGCGCCAGTTTTGCTGGAGACAGGCCTGAACATTTCAGAGGTGAAAAGTCACTCAAGATGGAGGGTAAGGGTGAGTTTGCTAAGTGTATAATTTCCATATTATCAATTTATCACTTTTTATTATGGGCAGTATACATTGTAGAATAAAGTTGCAGCTTTGCATATTACACACTAGCAAAACTTTTTCATAAATGCAAAGGAGTCGGACAATAAACTAGTTATAAACCGGTAAATGACAGTGTTGTTGATATTTTCAGTCTTATAGAAAACAATCAAATTATTTTCAAATGCCACTTAAGTGATGTAAATTTAAATGAATAATTGGAAGACTTTGCCTTGATGGAAGACTGTCAGCAAGGATGGAAGGTTCTCTGTTTGAATTAACATATTTTGCATATGTGCAGAAGTGTCTGCACACATATTGACCCATATATATATCGGCATATTTACTAAGCTATCTGCATGGCATAATTAAGCTGCAAATTATCACAGTACTCACTTGACACTGAAAGCCATTCAAAAACTCATCAAGCATTTTGTGATGTTACAGCTTCTGAGCTTGATCGCTCTTGGATGAATACTAGTATTATCTGAGCCAAGCATCTTGATGATTTTATACAGTCTGAGAACGATATTTTGAATAAATTATGTGGTGATTTTGGTAAAAAATAAAGCAGTTCTTAATAATTTTTTTAAATGAAATATTGTTTATTATAGTAATGCCTAAATCAAGTATGCTAGTGTCTAATTTTTTTTTTAATTCTTTAATTCCAGGTCAAGGTCTTAAGACAACTGTGGTTGGCAGTTATCCTAAGCCAGACTATTTAAAGATTCCCGACTGGTTCAAGACCAAAATTCCCAATTATTCTGCCAGAATGTACAACCAGTACAGTGCAGAGGAGGCTAAAGGTGAGGCGGTGCTGCCACCTATATTTCAAATTTGTAAACCATATGAGTGCATACATTGGGGTTAAAACATGTTGGGTTTTATTTGGTCACACTTTATTTATTTTTTTTTTGCAATAATCTTAAGTTTACCAGTATAATGTCTAAATGCTGTAAGAAAGCACATCTAACTCTTATTCTGTCAGTAGTTTTCGTTTTTTTTTTTTTTCCTGTCCACATGATGTTGGTGCCTTGAGGTAGCGTGTAAGGTGCACCATATAAGAAGCTTATTATTATTATTATGTTGTGTGCTCTCCCCCTCTTGCTATTGATATTTACATGTATTATTTTATTCTAAACCAAATTATATTTTCACTGGGCAAACATTGGTAAAAAATATTGAACAAGTTTAATATTGTTTTGACTTAAATAGTATTTTATTTTCATGTATTATGATGTTTGTAAAGTTCCCGAATAATTTTCTTTCTTGTTTATACTTTCAGAATGTGAGGAGTCTTTGAAGAGAGCTTTGAAGGAATGCATGGAAGAACAGTCTTCTCTTGGGATTGATGTCATTACAGATGGGGAAACAAGGAGAGAGAACTATATTTATCCATTTTGGTTAGTTAGAGGTCATCTCACATTTGGATGTTTAATAGTATATCACTTCATGTGTTTACTTGACTTTTGTGGAAAAAAATCTGACTTTATGCTGAAACTTCAAATTTCTATTTCCCTTAAGTGAACAATGACATAATTCACATCATCATGTTTAATAGCACAGCACAGTGTGTTTTAAAAATTGGAAAACTATTTTACAGCCGTGCCTTGAAGAACTTCAGTTTTACGGAGCTGACTTTCAAGGTGTATCGTAATGGTGCCACAAAGAATCACGTTCCTACAGTGATTGGTCCTCTGGAGCCAGCCAGTGCTGACCCCTGGTGTGCAAAAGAGTGGCAAGAGAGCCAAGCAATGACCAAGACTCCAGTCAAGTATACTATGCCTGGACCTATGACCATCATGGGAAGCACAGCAAGTATGGATAAATTCCTATCATAATGCTATTTAATGAGAGTTTCCTGATTTCCAAACTATGAAATGCAAGTAGGAGCTATTTTATGCCTCTTACTTTATGAACATTTTAACATTTATCAACAAAATATAAAGTAACAGATTAATAAATAAATTGACTTATAAAGATTGAAAATTCACAGATGATATTCACAAAATAAACAATAGTCCATATTCAGAATCATCTTAATGTTTCGATCTTTTTCGTTTGAGTCTAGTTAATGCCCTATAACATCGAATAGGTGGCAATTTTGAATTATGCTTTGTAATGAAAGGTGTCAGAACTTCCACAATTATTTCTCATTATTAAGTTTGTTTGTAGACAAGTATTACAAGACTGAAAAGGATTGGAGTGAGGCCCTCGTGAAACTCGTGAACCGAGAGGTGCGTGCACTTGCTGCTGCTGGCTGCAAATATATACAGATTGATGAACCAGTTATGGTGCGAAGCCCAGAAATTGCAATGGATTATGGGATTGATCACCTGACCAGATGTTTTGAGGTAATGCTATGTTTTAATCTCATTTAAAAAACATTTTCCAAGCAGAAATTTTTTGCTCAGTGAATTTTTATAAACTTGAGAAAAAATTTAAGTCTTCAGAAGGGATGCATCTTTCGTTACCTTGTTGTTAAGTTCTAAATAAAAAAGTAACCTGTATTATTATATTTTAAAGACTACTTTTTCAGCATATGTTTCTCTTAGGTTTTCACTTTAAATCTTTGTTTTGATATTTTTGAATTGTAGAAAACATTTTTTGTCTGTGAATTCAGGGTGTTGGTCCAGAGGTAGAAAAGACAGTTCATTTATGCTGTGGATATCCTGCCTATTTGGTAAGTTTCCCCACTGATTTTATTACATTATGATTACTTAAACCTACCTGTGGGTTGAAAACTATACATGTGTAAAATTGAAAAGAAAAAGCACCAACACACATACTTTGTGGAAAAATACTTGATTTAATACTATCTTGATTTAATTTAATACTATCACCCCCCCTCCTGTATTGTGGATAAATATACACCTTCACTAACAGTAAGCATACAAAGTGTATTTGTTTCAGGATCAGACTGATTACATGAAGGCAGATAGATCAATCTATATGAACTTAGCAGAGAAACTAGACAATTCTGGCCTCGATGCATGTGAGTGTTAAAAAACAAATATGTCTTATGTAATTGGATGTTGGTGTCTAGTGAATGAAGAAACCCCTATCTTTTTGCATTATCATCCAGAATTTTTCATTAGTAAATGAAAATAATTGAAAAGTAACAGTCTTGTTCCAAATGGTCACTTTTTTCTGTGTAAAAATTCTGTATCATCTTATTCCATGCCTTGTTTTCCTCTACCCAAAATTTTTCATAGTGTTTTTATTTCTAGTTTCTATTGAAGATGCTCACCAACATAATGATCTCACCCTACTTGAGAAATTCAAAAAGACCAAAGTAATCTTCGGTGTTGTTGCCATTGCTAAAAGTCGTGTGGAGACAGTGGAGGAGATTAAATCGCGTGTCATGGAGGCATTGAAGCACATACCTAAGGAACGCCTCATTCTGGCCCCAGATTGTGGTCTGGCCTTCTTGCCTCGAGATATTTTACGTCAGAAGCTAAGCAACATGGTGGCAGCAGCAAAGTCTGTAGTTTGATGTGATTAAAGTTAGATATTGGTCACCTTATGGGCAGTCAATGAGGAACAGTCCTGGGTTCAATCCTGGGTCTGCAGTCATAGATAACTAGTAATCTCTCTAACAGCTACACACTGCCTTTAATGTTTAGGTAAATCTGTTTTCTTTTATTTTATTATTTTTTAAAATAAATTTTTTGACTGGACTCGAGGTAATAACACAATACCAGTAATATTTTTCTTGGTTTGCTCTCCTAGATGATATTTTTGCAGACAAATAGATGTCTTATTTATTTATTTATTTATTTATTTATTTATTTATTTATTTATTTATTTATATTTTTTGTACTTTGAAAAGTATTTGAATTACTGATAATGACAATAAAATAATATGGAATTTGGGTGTAAAGTTAATTTTTTTGTTGTTGATTTAATTATGGGTATTTCAAATTTCACTTTTCCTGGTAACTACACATCGCTGATAATCTCTGTGGTAGATATTACCATTATGTTCATGCGGTACACGGGATTTGAGATAAAAAGAGGAGTCCTGGATAAGAATGACTTACTTCAAGAAGTACTGTCAACTGATTTCTAGAAGACTAACACCCTTTTCCCATACCTAGGTCGATCTCCTAGGATCAACCCATCTCCGAGGGGTCTCTCACTAAATTACATTCAGCTTAAGTGGCTGTGATGTTTGGCACGCCTACTGAAGCTGTTACTTGGCATGCCTCCTGATGGTTGTGGTCACTATTGTTTAGCAGTTTCAATATTACTAAACTTGCATACCTAGGACAATTTTTGTGAACAGACACAGTATATAAGCAGTCTAAATCTGAATATCTTTCTCTGAGAGGCTCAAACATTTTTTCACAACCCCTCATAAATCAGTCTGCAATTATTGCACATGTGCACCTGATTCTGAAAACCTTTGAGGCCTGACATTTCATGCCATCCATTGCACAGATTTTAGTGTATACCATGGCTGCACGGCTTTGGTACATATGCTTTTTGTATGGATTAAACGGAAAAATAGTAATGATATTGTATTTTTAAAATGCATAAATTTGTCAACTTTACTAGGTCTCTAGTTGATAAAATTTCGGGGACGGGCAGGTCATTTTGTGCACATTGTCAGTTTCTATACATGTGACTGTTAAACAATAGGTACATTGTATAGCAGATCGAAGCATTCCTATCTTCAGCACATTTTTTTTGCTTGTGCATAGATGAAATTTGACCTATTTTTGCCACCCCAAGTCTGAACTTTAGCCCCGGTTTTGAAATCGTACACTCAATTCTTTCTTGTGGTTACACAGTGTTGGTTTGGCCGCACTGGATCATGACCAGCTTATCAGTTTTATCTGCATGGCCTTACTGGAGCTTGGCACTTCAGGTATATACCTTCAATCTATGCCAGGTATGCTCAACATGATATTTAATAAAAGGGCTTGGAGAGTTGCATCTCTCGGGTTATTTTGTAGTAGCCAAACTGAATTGATAATTTCTGTTTGTGGTCACTAAGGTGGACTTTTTGCTTTTTGTAGTAATTTTAATCAGGGCACTAGCTAATACTCGTTTTTATTTACGGAATCTGTATCCAAATATTTGATTCTGCACACTTAGTTCGTCATTAAGAGTGGAGATATATAGTTTTGGCATAGATGATTTAAACATGCTGCACTGTGTGTTATCAATGTATTTGTCTACTATGATGTAATATGGCTGGTTGACGCTTTAAGGGATATGAAGTCAAGTTCAGTTGACCTCCAGTTCGCTAATAGGTAAGTATGTATAGATATAGTCGTATGTTCATTTAGTAATAATTCTGATTAAACCTCTGACAACATGCTCATATAATACTTGAAAGAATTTATAAAATGGTTGGCATCATCCATGATGCAGTGTTTGTTGAAAGTATATCGACATACATGTTTTCGGGTTTTACATGGTCAAATATAGCAGTGCTTATCTCTTGTGGAGAGCAGGTGTGATTGATATGTCTTTTCAGTGTATTCAGTCTATATGGTTACATGGGTGCATATATTTGGACATGCATGAGTTCAGCCAAAGTACTGCCTATAACTTGTTAAAACTTGGGTTGTTTGCATTGTGACAGTATAACCCAAAGTAACTGGACCAAACAACTGAACTGAACTGCTGGTCAGTGGAAATAAGAGAAGCTGAATTTTACTTTATTCCTACCAGGCTGATAAACCAGAGATGGCGGGAACACAAGGTAGTGTCTCTCTGTTACTTAGTAGTTGTAGTATTTGGTGGTTGCTATGCAGTGTAAGTAGCAATACCAGTGGCAGTTAGCCATAGCATCAGTAGTCACAGTAACTATTTTACAAGTTTTTGTCAGCAATGATTGAAATTAATTAACTAAATAGAAATTTAGTCAAGTTTCTTTTCATTACAGAATATTTATTAAAGGATACAAATATATACACATATTCATAATTTAAATCTTAGAATCCTATGCTCTGCATAAAAATTTACTTAGTTGCTAAAAAAATCATACGAGTGATGTAAAAGGTATTTCTCTGTCTAATGTATTGATGGTAAGTAGTAATCGGTCATTTTTCAAAAAATGTTTTCTTTTTCTACAAACCATGCAAGGAATTAATTCATACCTTGATCAAGCTCGAAGTTTTTCATCAGAAAAGAGTTTGAAAAAGGTCAGTTTTCCACCTTATGCTGATGATCTTTACTATAATTAAATTCCCAGGTATTCTTACCACAGTGATTGGTAGCTATCCAAAGCCAGATTACCTTAAGATACCTGACTGGTTCCGGTCAAGTCACACTGGCTACTCCAGTGACCAATATGATGAGTATGTCCGACGTAAAGTTAGGGCTGAAGGTAGTATTACATTGAAATTGTAAATTTGAATGAAAGAATAGGTGTGTGCATGTGTATGTGCGTGCATGTGTGTGTGTAAAATGTATGTAAGTAAACGCATATATTTTTAGATGGGTGACAATGTAACTTTAATATTGATTAACATTTTTATAAGACTAAGTGTGGAACTTTTCAGAATCAGTGGTGGAGAAGGCCCTTGCAGAGTGTATGGAAGAGCAGACAGCCTTGGGCATTGATGTAATTACTGATGGTGAAATTAGGAGAGAGAACTACATCTATCCATTCTGGTAACGGTAGCTATAATGCCATTTTTCAGGCCTGTAGCCAAGAATATAATATGGGAGAAGCTAGGGCTCTTCTTCTGCAGTCAAAGCATATCTATTGACCATAAATTGCCACTTTCGTAGCATATTTTCAGTCAATTTTCCTTGCCGAAAGGGCAGTTTGTTTTGACCCCCTTCTCCCTCGCCTACAGGCCTGTCTTTATTAATATAGTTTCCAACATTTTCCTTTTGCGTAATGCTTATATTTATCTACACACACACATTGAATTGAAATACCACAAAAATGAGAATTCATTGTAAATAGTTATACAGTATATATGAAGTATGTTTCATGAAGCTAAAACAAAAATTTACATATTGTCAGAAAGTCTGTGATCTGAGGAATTATATTGCATCTGTCTTTCCCTGATGTCGTGTATCAACATCATCTGTAAGTTTGTGCACAGCATTTCAATCTGATTATTTTTATATCATCAGTTCACTTAGATTACCTTTGTAACATTGATTTAAAATCACAGATGGAATAGGTTACTTTAGAGCAATTATAACCTTCCACTTTCTGTTTTATTTTTTAGTCGCCATTTGAAGAATTTCAGCTTTGAGGAACTCACCTTCAAGACATATCGCAATGGTGCCTGTTCTGGCCAAGTACCTACAGTGATTGGTCCTCTAGAACCAACCAGTGCTGACCCCTGGTGTGCAACAGAGTGGCAAGAGAGCCAAGCAATGACCAAGACTCCAGTCAAGTATACTATGCCTGGACCTATGACTATCATAGGAAGCACAGCAAGTACGTAAGGGCTCATTCCCATGTAACCTATTGTTCTATGTAGACCGTTCCAAATCCCCTGGGACTCTTGCCGAATGCAATCAGTTTAACAAATTAACACTTCCTCCTGGCGGTGAGTAAAATACGGAAAAGCTGATTATTATACGAGCATGTTGCAAACTAGAGGAGTCGTTTAATTGATTGCACTCAGCGAGAGTCCCTAAAGGGTTGATCGAATCAATCTACGTAGACTGATAGTTTCAATGGGGATGAGCTCTAATATAATACTTCATGTAATACTGTCTATTAGTCATCCAGTAGTATTTTATATATCTTTAAGTTTTTAATTAGTTACTCGACTACCGGTTTAGTTTTATTGATATATTGCATCTTCCAGTTGGTAGAATCTATATAATGTCTAGAAATTATGTATCAGTATCTTTCTTTTTTTAAAGATAAGTTCTACCAGCATGATAAAGAACTGAGCGAGGTTCTCGTAAAACTTGTGAATCGAGAGCTGCTTGCTCTAGCAGCTGCTGGTTGCAAATATATACAGATTGATGAACCAGTTATGGTGCGAAACCCAGAAATTGCAATGGATTATGGGATTGATCACCTGGCCAGATGTTTTGAGGTAATGATGTTGAAAACTGTAGACAGATAGCAAATTTCATCTAAAATTTTTAAAAATTTCATATTTAGTTTGAGAATGAGGTGTTAACTAAAGCATTAGAAATACGAGTATCACCTATACTGTAGCATTATTTCACTTATATTTACTTATATTGAATAAATGAAATTTTAAAACATCACTGAGAACTGCTGCTTTATATTTATGATTTTTGTGTGTTGTTTTTTTTTTTTCTTTCTTTTTTTCTCCTATAGGGTGTTGGTCCAGAGATTGAGAAGATAGTACACTTATGCTGTGGATATCCCAACTGTCTGGTAAATATGCCAGGGCATTAATTAGACAAACAGATTTGGCATATTTATGTACTAGTATATTAAATTTAAGTTACAAATTACATTGAACTATGGTACTGGAAAGGATGAGTGCGAATAAGGGGGTAAAAGTGCCCACTTTTGTACATGAAAAATAAATTATGAATGAATGGAAAAAAATTGATGCCAAATTAAAGTTGGGGTCTTACAGTTTTATGATCCACTTAAAAAATTTTTTTTTATTGAATTTGAAATATAAAAAATTAATGTCAAAATGACCTTGTCAAATATTCATGAAAATGTGTGTTTTAGGGGGGGTCTGAATTGCAATGCTCCATATCTTTAGTTATAGTAAGGTGACAACTGTGAAATTTTGTACTTGGGTACAGAAAGTGCCCATGTAAAAAAGTAAGGCAATATGTGGCCAATCATTGTTTGTGATCAATATTCTGATTGCTTTATTTATACATGTAGTGCTAACTGAAAGAAGAATCTTACAGTGACTTGAGGATAAAAGATGTTCATTTTTTATATGAGCCCCTGCCTCAGACAAGCTAATTATTCACGGTTGAAAAGACATGAATATAAGGTGAGATATATGTGAAAATCAGCTTGTCTGAGGGTTGGGCTCGATATGTACTCAAACTAAATAGGGACAAATTCAGTCCATATGCTAGCAGGCGGCCATGTTTATTCCTGCCATGAGGTAGCTGCTACATGCTATACATAGGATGGCTAGGCAGATACAGTGAAACTTTTGTACAAAAAGAACAACCCAAAATAAAATGTAGGTCTTTGAATGGAAAATAGGGGTTAGAGTCAGTAAAATATTTTCAATTACAACAAAAAAAAAAAGAAAAGTCATTTTCATATATGTAATGCATGCTATCATCAAAAAAAAAAAGGAAATATGGATAGGAAATAGAGTCCAAATACAGTAAGTATATCTTATTTTCATTCTTATTTCTTAGGATTAAGAAAGATTAAAATGTAAAATGTGCTTCAGATATCACACACACCCTAGTTTTGTTACTTATGACCTAATCTTCCACACCAGCACTATTCATAATAGCTTTTTTTCTTCTTTTTTTTTCCACCAAAATGCTATGACTGGCTTTATTTGTCAAGGAAATCAGTGAAGACCTATTGACTTGGTAAATAGTCCATACAAGAGACCACCAGCCTATAATAATTACCAGAAGTTTACCAGATAAAGCAAGCTAGCCAATATACTGATGAGCATCTGCTAGATGGCCAGTTTGAAATCAGTGTATGCAAGGATGCACCTGATTTAATCAGAGCCAAAGTAGTTAATTAAGACACACATCTAGCCACCAGTAAACATTATGGATTCAGACCTCCCATAGCAAAACTAGACCCATCAGTGGCTGGTACTGACAGTGTAAAGCTTGTTCCAAGACAGTTGGAAGTTGTGCACATATCACTTCAGTCCTGTGGTATATGGGGTTTGACATGAGGCAGGGATACAATTGAAAATTATGTTGTGGAGAAGGCTGTTTGGATACCTCACATTTACCAAAATCAAGTGGTGACAGTATTAGCAAGACAAAAAGTGTTTCAGACAGCACATCTGATTAATTATCTATTGTTTCATTATACATTTTTTATACTCATATTTGTATATATTGTATAATATAACTCTTGCATTGCATTCTATACAAGGTCTTTATCATAACATAATCATATGTGAAGTAGGTGATTTAATTTCATTGTCATACAGATTATTGGCCATAACTGTTATTATGTGTACTATATTTTCATTTAGTTTTTAGTTATACCTTATCATTATTTTGGTACAATTTACACCTTGTTTATTTTATGGTTTATGGAAACATTCCAAATAGCTGTTTAGAGTGATTTACACCTGTTTTTTTTATGTTGTTACTGTAACAGCCTTTTGCCTTTAGCATTTTTTTACTATTCCTTAGAAATGTGTATTGGTTAAAAATAAAATTATTTAGACCAACAAATGCTGGTCTGTGAGAAAAGTTATATAAAATTAATAAATACGCTGAAACAAGTTTTTCTAGCAACAAGTCAATACAGTTAAGTGAAAGCAGTGATGGCTTACGTGAGAAAATACCGTAATATACCACCCCTCCCTCTCTTCTCTAGGATTAGAAAAACAATAATTACTTTCCCATTTACTTGTGCCACACCACAATTATTTAACATATAACTCTTTTTTACATCAGAAGACAAGTTTCATTAGAAAAAATCCTTTATGTAATATAAATGCTGAAACAAGTTGCTCTGATTCATTTGACTGTATACAACAGGTAAATCCGGTTACCCCCCCCCCCCCCACACACACATATAACTCATTAAAAATACTAAGTTATGATGCCTCAAACCAAATAATATTTTTCCATGCAACAAATATATGCATAAACTTTATAATAGCAAATTATTAAAACTTTTTGATGATGGGCACTTTGCCAATGGTTATTCGCACTCATCCTTTAAGCTCTTTTTCTTCTATTGATTTCGTGTGAGGACTAGCTTATTTTGATCTAGACAAATTAATTTGATACCAGCTAGTATTTTTCTAAGGGTGACAAGGGCAAGTTACCCAAAGGTTGATACATTTTTAGGTAAAAATATGTTTGAATATTGTTCTTTTATAGATAAGGATAAATTGTATACAGTGATTCTCTTTTTATGTAACAAAAGGTCATGATGTATTATGCAGTCGAAATTTCATTATTATAATTTTAGGATCAGACAGATTACTTGAAAGCAGATCCCTCTGTATACATGGACTTAGCCGAGAAACTCGATAATGCACAATTTGATGCTGGTAAGTGGTAATGAGTTGTGAATGCCAATATGAAACTAGCTGGCCTTCATGCAGTTCTAAATATTCATATTTTAGCACCCTTATTTATTAAAGTTTTATACATTGACTACAGTGGTATCATTTATTTGGTAAATGAAATAAACCTTTCATTAACTGCCGTGCATACAAATATATACATACCTACATAGTGTACAGAAGTGAATAAAATAACCAAAACTTCAAAGTAACATGAAATTGAATGAACAGGAAAAATTGAAGCACTAATATATCATTTACTGTTTGCCTTTTAGAATGTGACAGTGACATCACTTTTGCTTTCAGTTAATTAGTTTTGTACATCGACCAGTTCTTCCAGAAATGGTTGTTTGGTTATTTCTCACTTGAATGTAAATTTTTTTAATTCACACGTATAAAAGAATGCCACTCTTGTTTCAGTTTCTATTGAAGATGCTCATTGTCACAACAATCTAGCTCTACTGGAGAAATTCAAAAAGACCAAAGTAATCTTCGGTGTTGTCGCCATTGCTAAAAGTCAAGTGGAGACTGTGGAGGAGATTAAATCGCGTGTCATGGAGGCATTGAAGCACATACCTAAGGAACGCATCATTCTGGCCCCAGATTGTGGTCTGGCCTTCTTGCCTCGAAATATTTTACGTCAGAAGCTGAGCAACATGGTGACAGCAGCAAAGTCCATCGTCTGATTTCCTCAGCTGTTTCGACTTTTGTTAAATTGAGGAAAATGGATGGTTTTCAGGTCTCTTGTGACATTGTGACATTTATTGATTCAATGCAGATTCACACTTATTTTTTTAAGCATTTAATTTGCTAATATTTTACAAGGTTCAGATTTTGAAGGCACTGACCAAAACTGCCTAGATGGGCAATAGGTGTAGAACTATTATGCAATCATCTTTGAATCAAGTGTCTTTACATTACTTTAATAGTTTTCACGATTATCAATTTTTTTAAGCACAAAAATAAATTAATGTTTGAATATTTTAAGTGCAAAATAAAAAAAAAAAAATTAACATTTTTTTTTTTTGCTATTTTAAAATGCTTTCCCTAACATTCAAAATTTAAGCCATGATAGAGACAATTGCCAAATGCAAAAATTACATTTATTCTGAAGAATACAGTAAAAACAGATAGTAATAACAATAAAACCAAAAAAAAACATGATCACTTTACTCAAAAGACAAACTTGTAACTAACAAAACTTGTATTTTAAAGGTACCTTGTACCTATGTTTAAAATATTTTCATGTACAATGGTTTGCGAGAACATAAATTTTGCTTTTTCTCAAGGAAAATTACATTTGGTACAAAATCCCTCCATTATTCAGGAAACATTTAACATTTTCAGTAAAGCAACAATTGTCAATTTAGAGGTAAAAAATTGATTTTTTGTTGTTGTTTCACAGAAACAATATCATATGGCACAAAATAGAAAAAAAAGTTTCACATTTTGAAACATAAAATTTAACATGTTGTCTTTGATAAATGTGTAATATAAATATAACAAAGAAAATGTCTTAAGCATGCAAAGAATGAATAGTAATTACGTAAGATGTTATGGTACCAGTTATGTCCATCCCACTTGATAAAATGATGCTTTTAATTACTTGTGGGGATTTTAAGAACTGCACTGCTAAATAATATATACTTATCCCAGCAGGCACCTTTTTCTAAATGTTACCTGCACTTTTACTTCAGGAAGGCCTATTATCATGTCAATGACATTAAAGTTCACAATATGTTATTCATGAATGGCTTAAATTTAAGGATTTTAATTTAAGAGTGCAATCTTATAATTATTTAATAATTTGTTGTTTTTTATCTTTAATACTGTAAAACCACAACCATTAAGTTTTCACAACAATTTGAGAAATTTTTTCTTATTTGCAGAAAATTGTCTAACAAGGACCTTAGACTTATGGCCTCCGTGTATGCCATAAGAATATGACCTTTACATTTCAAGAAATATAATTTAGATGGTCAATCACTGTCGGAAATGTTTGTGTTTACAACTTTATAAAATATTTACCATCCAGTACTTCTGGACTTTCATCATAACCCAAAGTTATGGATAATTCAAGTTAATGGGAATACAGGACCCATGTATTATTACATGTAACAGTGTATAAGCAATTTAACAGCACAAATCTTATCATCAAAAAGTTACTATCCCTAGACAAATATCAACCACATAAAGCCTACTGTCTGATATACAGAGTTAAAATATATGTAAATGTTACATAATAATGTCATCAAGCTGCAACAATAAACATGGAAGCACTTCAGCTGTGAATGATTAAAAAAAAAACATGGCACATTTAATCCACTTCTTCAATGGTTGGTCCCTGGCCACCTTGACCCCCCTGACCTTGACCCCCAGGAGCACCTCCACCGGGGGCGCCACCTGCACCCTCAGCTCCCTGGTACAGCTTGGTGATGATGGGGTTGCAGATCTTCTCCAGCTCCTTCTGTTTGTCTTCAAACTCTTCCTTCTCTGCCAGCTGAATTAGTAATTAAATTTATAAATAAATAAATTAATTAGCTGAAATACATAATTAAATTTATTAACTAATTATTTAACATCAAATGAACTTGAAACAACTGTCTCTCCTTATAATTTTTTCCCTTAATTTTTTTAAGTGTTCCCTTCAGTAAACAAAATCTGAATTTCATCCAAAAAAGTGTTACCTTTATTGTGGTTATGTGCATATTATTTCCAAATCAAAGTGAATATATGCCATGTGATACATAAAGTTGTGTATTAGTACCTGGTTACTATCCAGCCAATCTATCACTTCTTTACATTTGTTGGTGATAGTGTCACGGTCGCTGTCACTAATCTTATCCTTCAGCTTTTCATCCTCCACTGTAGATTTCATGTTGAACGCGTAGCTTTCCAAGCCGTTCTTGGCGTGAATGCGATTGCGTTGTTTCTCGTCCTCGGCCTTGTACTGGTCAGCTTCGTTGACCATACGGTCAATTTCTTCCTTGCTCAGTCGACCTGGTAACAGATTAAACATGATCAAGCTGAATGCTTTACTTCCATGTATATCTTTGTGTTTTGGGTTGATTTTTAAAAATGGACATCACACATATAAAAAAAATCCTGTGACATTAATTTCAAGATCCTGTCTGGTGGGTCTTTGGAAGGAAACTGGAGCCCAATTGTTGAATATGTAAATAACTTGAACCATTTAAACAAGCTTCACTTTATTCTTACACTTCTCGCTGGGTTAAATTTGATTAAGTATATAACATATTTTGACTTGGCCAAGAAAATTGTAAAAAATCATTCGTCATTTAACAGCCAAAATTTTCACCAATTTGGATGAAAATTTTATTTGCTTAACATTGCTGAGTTATTTTACTAAAAGAAATTTTATTCCAGGGTCTTTACAAAATAATAATAAAAAATAGAATAAGTTAAAAATCTGCACAGCAGTGACGCTAGAAAGTTTTTTACAATACCTTTGTCATTTGTAATTGTAATCTTGTTCTCCTTTCCTGTGCTCTTGTCAGCAGCAGAGACATTCAAGATACCATTGGCATCGATATCAAACGTGACCTCTATCTGAGGGACACCGCGAGGGGCGGGTGGAATACCCGTCAGCTCAAACTTGCCCAGCAAGTTGTTGTCTTTGGTCATAGCTCTCTCACCCTCGTACACCTGAAACACAGACAAGTTTTTTTTAACGCACTTACCCAAGCAGTTGAATAAAAAATATTTACCCACGGCAATAGGTTTTTAATTTCAATTATAATTTACAATAGTACATTAAATTTGGAAAAAAAAAAAAAAAGATTTTTTTTCTCCCTAAACCAATGTCATTACTTTTCCAACACATTAAACAAACAGCTTTGGATATTCAATCATTATCATCAAAGTCACTATTTTCCCGGATGCCATGTTTTTGTTTGTTTAATTAAACAAAATTTATCTCCTTTTTTTTTCTTTTTTATTCTTTTTTTGACATATTACAGTTTTATGCCTATTACCCACAGTTAACAGCCCAGTGGTCAAGAGTGACCAGTACTGACCTGTATAAGCACACCAGGCTGGTTGTCAGCATATGTGGTGAACACCTGGGTCTGCTTGGTGGGGACAGTGGTGTTCCTCTTAATGAGAGCGGTCATCACCCCTCCAGCTGTTTCTATGCCCAGGGAAAGAGGGGCAACATCCAGCAGCAAGAGGTCCTGGACCTCGTCAGACTTGTCACCCGACAGAATGGCAGCCTGGACAGCTGGAATAGGTAAACAATTTGCACAATGATATTATATTTAGTAGAATAATCAAGAGAAGAAATGTGGTGTGCATGTGCAGGAGAAAAAGACCAAACTATTTTGAAAATAAAAATTTGTAAATATAAAAGCCCATTCGAAACTGGCAATTATTAACATCATTTTGAGCAGCAATAGTGCAACATTTACCTGTGCATAAAAAGGAATTTCTATTTATGCGGCAATGTAATTTTGACAAAAAAGGAATTCTTTTTCCAAGTAATTCTCAAAAGAAAAAAAAAAATTATTGCCAAGAATTTTGAAACTGTGAATACAAAAACTGAAATCTTAAAAAATCATTGCATTAACAGTTGCACAAGCTTAGTACCAACCTGCTCCGTAAGCCACAGCCTCGTCAGGGTTGATACTCTTGTTCAGTTCCTTGCCGTTGAAGAAATCCTGGAGCAGCTTCTGGATCCTGGGAATACGTGTGGAGCCGCCCACGAGAACAATCTCGTGAATCTGACCCTTGTCGAGCTTGGCATCCCTCAGGGACTTCTCGACAGGTTCCAGGGTGCCGCGGAAGAGATCAGCGCAGAGTTCCTCAAAGCGAGCACGGGTGATGTTGGTGTAGAAATCAATTCCTTCAAAGAGGGAATCGATTTCAATGCTTGCTTGAGTGCTGGAGGAAAGGGTTCGCTTGGCACGCTCGCAGGCTGTGCGTAGACGGCGCACAGCACGCTTGTTTTGTGTGATGTCTTTCTTGTTTTTACGCTTGAATTCAGAGATGAAGTGGTTGACCATTCTGTTGTCAAAATCTTCTCCTCCCAAGTGAGTATCACCAGATGTGGACTTGACCTCAAATATACCGTCCTCAATGGTCAAGATGGACACATCAAAAGTACCACCACCAAGATCAAAGATGAGGACATGCTTTTCTGCCCCAACCTGGAAAAACAATTAGTAAAAGGCTCTTAATTTAAATAAATCGTCACATTTCTTTAAACCAGTTCATACAAAATAGGCCATCTTTGTTTATAAATATGTTGAAATTTTCTAGACCTCTTAAATGCTTACAAAAAGCTAATGAAAGCAATGAGTATTGTGCTAGTTGTGCTAAGTCTCCAAATGTGCCACAAAAATCACCATGCACCATCAAGTTTTCACAGCCAACACACTCACCTTCTTGTCCAACCCATAAGCAATGGCAGCAGCAGTGGGCTCATTGATGATACGCATCACGTTCATGCCAGAGATAGTGCCGGCATCTTTGGTGGCCTGGCGCTGGGAATCATTAAAGTAAGCTGGAACTGTGATCACGGAGTCTGTCACTTTCTGTGAAATAAAAAGTTTTTAGTATTACTCACAGATTCTAACCACGGTAATATAATTGTGTGTGTAGTCTAGTTACGCCATCTTAATTTTATCATTTATTATTATCAACCACTTCAGTCTATATTATCAAATCAACAACATGCAAAAGATTTTTTTTAGCAGCCACATTTTAAAAGTGCACTGAAAATAAAAACCATCTGAGACACATCAAATACTTAATGTACACTCAAAGGACTTTTGTCCACTTGTCCACTTTTTTATCAATTAAAAAATTGGTAATGGTCACCTAGTAGGCTAACCCTTTCATCTTTTAATTTTTTCATTTACTTTTTTTGTTCAATTACCCGACTGTATGCAGGTTCCACTTTTTTTTTTTTGCAATTACATATTCACCAGACGACCAACAATAGGCCTACTAAATCATATTCAGAGTGTTCAGCTTACTTTGCCAAGATAAGCCTCAGCCACCTCCTTCATCTTCACCAACACCATGGAAGAGATCTCCTCAGGATAGAAAGTTTTCTGTTCTCCCTTGTATTCCACCTGGATCTTTGGTTTGCCGCCCTCATTGATGACCTTGAAGGAGAAATGCTTCATGTCTGCGGCGACAGAGGGGTCGTCAAACTTTCGGCCAATGAGACGCTTGGCATCTTAATTAATCAATGATAAAAAAGATGTTTATTATCACTTATCATGACTATGAAGTAAAAATTTGTCTTAATTAATCAATGATAAAAAAGATGTTTATTATCACTTATCATGACTATGAAGTAAAAATTTGTCTTTGTCTGACGAGAAATATATATGAGTAAAAAATGAAAATTTAATTCTATTAATTGATTGAAAATTTAATAAATGGATGTTCATAAAGTTCTTAGCTCTTTTCATTTCCAAAACAAATTTGAAAATATGAATTAAAAACTGAAGAGAAAATGCCAGTATCATACAACCTGTACATGGCACATGTTTAAAAATATTCGTCTTTCTGATAAACCATTCAATTTCTTGTGATGCAAGGCAATTTTTTTGTATCTTACTTTCATTTTAGATATGCTTTTCTGCTCAACTTATACAATACAATACATCATTATTAAGAATTGGTCATCCGAGTTCTCCACTTACCAAACACAGTGTTACTAGGGTTCATCGCCACCTGGTTCATGGCAGCATCTCCAATCAGACGCTCAGAGTCGGTGAACGCCACATAGCTGGGGGTGGTGCGATTACCCTGGTCGTTAGCGATGATCTCCACCTTGCCATGTTGAAACACACCTACACAGGAATAGGTGGTGCCCAAGTCAATTCCAATAGCTGGTCCTTTGCTCATATTGTTGGTTTAGTCTGTGGGGAAACAATACCATTTTTTTAAATAAAGAAAATAAAATAGATAAATAAATAATTCTTTCATTAATAAATGACATTTTATTGAATATAAAAGGGAAACCGTTTCTCAGACCATGTGGAATGGGAAAAGACCTGTTCATGGTTGCTTTTATTTATAGAAATTAAAAAAAAAAAAGATCCCCCGCCACCCAGTAAAAAAATAATACTCCACCTGTTTAAATGACCTAGTTGTTTATCACAAACACAGCTTGATGCAAGACTATTTTTAAATGATATAATAAAACTCATTCAAAATGATGGGGGAGAAAACATGTTTAGGCAATCAGGTCTAATTTATGCTGTTGAAACGTGACTGAATATTCATTTTTGCCCGAGGAGCTGACACTATTATGCGGTTTCTTGCTATACATTATTAAGTACAGCTACAGCTAGTGCAATGATCTAACATTTCACCTGCCAGACACAGTCTCCCTCCATTCTGTAAAAAAGTACATCTGCCCAACTTTCTGGCGTCTGCTGACTCTAGTTTTCTTTCTCTCAAATTACGAGATCCTGAGACGAGTTTCTCAAACTTCCAAAAGAAATATTTGTGTGAATTTGAGGCTCAACTTTCTTGGCCCCCAACTACCACGCTTACCATGTAATTGTATTACAAGCAGACATGTTTCATCATGGATATCTTGCTAAATATTCCCTTAACTGTTAATACAACTTACCTCACCTACTAGTGAAGCGGTTCTTCTGCACCTTAATTAATGCGATACAAATGAGTCAGAGACAGACTGCAGGTAGCCTCCACCACACCTCAACAGGTTTACCTGTTACAAGTTTAAGAGATCTCGTTTGGTCTGCTTTACATCTAAACTAGCCTTTGGAGAATTTTACTGCAGACCGCAGAGTGCATTTAGCTCATATCAAGTTTTAGGTCGTCTTTTTGTCTAGGCCTGGCCCATTTCATCTGCAATAAATTTTTAACCCACTTATTTTTATTTTTCACTTTTTTCATTTTCATTTTTATCACTCACATTATTCACTTTTTCTGACAAGAAACCAAACCCCAGCTCATCAAAGGTGTAATTTCAGGCCGGAAGGGTGTGAATGTTTTCACCTGTCATGTATACATGTACCTAACCCTACTACAGGGTCCATTTGAATAATTACATAGACATAAATGTAGCCATGCTTCACCTAAGCACTAAATGTCTCAACTATCCCCAACACTGGTCCTCAACGTGGTATACATTTGTCTGAAAACAACTTATTAATAGGTTGCACCTTTTTATATGCCATTTGTAGACTGTTTAAAGAGCGCAGTGTCTGATGTCCGGCAATTACAAGCATTGACCACAATCAGCCTAGCAATTTAGTCAGGTACAGTAATCTAGATTGGTTAAATGTGAAAGGTGAGAAATAAAATATATGCCTCACAATGAGCAATGAGAAGGTTACACCTATCCGGCCAAGTAGGACTATATCTGAGCAGTAAAAAGAGGTGCATGATATCTGGTAATTAGGAGGAATTATAGCCACGTTAGCATGCCTTTGACCTAGGGACCATTCCCAGACCCTATCGTACTAACTGTGGTTCGATCTACCTACAAGGGGATTCTCGCTAAATTGCAATCAACTTAAGCGGCTTAGATGTCTGTCACACCCACTGAAGCTGCTAGGCAGTAATTAATTATCGTTTAGCAGCTTCAGTAGACATGCTAGACATCTAAGCTGCTTAAAGTAATAATAACTCTTCGTTTTGGCTTAAAATTGGATTTTCCTGGAAAAAACGGCAATTGTCTCGTACTTACCAATGGTCAACGACCCCATTCCTGCATTCAAAGTTAATCCAGGGTTTTTTTCCTTAACATACGGTTTTTTGTTAAAATCTCTTAAGAGATTTTAACTGACGGAGCTCTCTCTGACATTGCATAGTCACTGGTGACCTACTTAAAACCGCGGGAAAAGCAGACAACAACAACACTATATAACAATAATATAAGATTCATGATATATATATTCGTCTTTTTGTAAAAAATGCATTTATATCCACAATGTGTGCCATTCTGGGCTGTTCGTTATCCGACGCACTGTACAACAACTCGCAACTTACGTCTGCAAACTGCACTAGCGTTTGGCGCCATATGTTATTTTGGTCTCGAATGAACGCGAGAATCCGCGTGACACCCAAACGTCATTGGCAACGAATGCCTTGATGACCGGGAAAAAAGGCATCGAAAGCCCTTCTGACAAGCACAGATTTTAGTTTTACTACAATAATGGCCGTTTTAGTGGTAAAATGCAATAGAATATATTTCCATGCGTTGTTTACAATGTATTTCTTGCGGATTTTTGAATCTCAAAGGAAGAGTTATTATTGCTTTAAGCTGAAAGCAATTTTGGGAGAAACCCCTCGGAGATGGATCGATCCTATTAGATTGATCTAGACGTGGGAACCCAGTCCTAGGTAACAATGCAATGATATATTCCAGAGCCTGTGAAAGAGAGTAGGTAAAATATTGCAGTAAGTCGGGTTGGAGAATGAGTAATTCCACCACACCTGTCTGAGCTGTATCTACTGCAGAAACCACATATTTGGAGAAAATTCCTGAGTTAACTGATAAATAATATCTCCTTTCAGCCAGGTCTAGCAACTTTATAACTACTCTTGTATTTTTCCATAGCCTGCGAACTCTTGTTTTTTTTTTTTATTATTATTCAGGCCAGGATTACACTAACCTTTCTAATTCATGTAATTCACAACCTAAGTCTTTGCATTAACTGAGCAACTAATCTAAAACTCAGAGTATAGAAAATCTGCAAATTCAATTCCTGTTTATTCGGTAAACATAATTCTTGCATGTATTCTAAACCATACGATTACACTAAATTGTTATAATTTCTTTTTTTCTTTTTTTTTTTTTGGTTCT
>NW_019775848.1:177163-191013 GCF_001039355.2 Lingula anatina
TTTTTTTTTTTTTTTTTTTTTTTTTTTTTTTTTTTTTTTTTGGGGGGGGGGGTTCATGAGACTACAAGAAAAAGGCAACTCTTGTTTCAGTCCATTTTTGGTTTGTTATTTGTTATATCACTAACAAAACTTCACAAAATAATAAACCCATATAGAGAAATCAAACTAAATTGTTATTAATAAGGAATAAGCTAAGGTAACTTATTTATTTCTTCTTAAAAAAAAAATTGCACCTTTTTTCAGCCTATACCTCGTCTTGTTTATGACTATATGACTTCCAGACATAAGGACCTGAATGACCTGTTTGGTTTATTTTATAATCATGGCAGCATATAAAACCAGGTCAACCAAGAGCTCGTGTGTCTTGTATTTGCATGCAGATCACACATTGCCATGCAGGTACCTATTCCAGCGGGAGAATTAGCCCATCATAAAATAATGGCTGCCATTTCCTATGACTTTATCACTTCCCCAACGCCCAGTGTTAGTAATTAAAGTTCCCTACACATCTATAATCACCTGGTAATTCAAACGGAAAAAACCCTTATTTTTTTTAGATTTACTATCTTCCATGTTTTCTCCCAGTCTTTTTTTTTTTTTTTTTTAAGTGCAAACAATGTTGCAGTTCTTAATGCTCGAGCAGTGTTTAAAGTTGATTGCCTCCTTCATCTAGGGTGTTAATTATAAATAATATCATTTAACCATTTTTAACTGGCCTGTTAACTGGCCTGAAACTCTTAATTCAGATTTCGAAAGGAAATCATGATGTCATATCCAACTATAGAACACATTGGGCTAGATCTGTCACAAAAAAAATCCCCTGGGCAGTTTCAATACACACGATATCTGAGCTCCTTTATTACAAATCTAAATACAAACTGAAAGTGAAAGCATGACTAGGGCTCTCAAGTCTCAAGTTTATTCAATCTCACAAGTTAAATATATTTCAAATATAATCAGCTGTTGCTTTTATTAATACAAAACCTTAATAATAATAATTATTATTATTATGATAAAAATAATAAAGATGTAAGTGATTTACACCAAAGTCATTTTTTTAGTTTACAATTTGACTGCAGCAGAATTTTGCATTCAATTTTTATTAGATGTAAGACTAATCAGATGATTGCATTTTCACATAATTTCAACTTGAAAACCTACAAATGAGGCAGCATGGCAACAGAAATTAATGTGTCAAGGACACGCTGTCCAAAATATATCCAGTTCAAGTCGCACGAAGTAAAAGCCGTGCCGCCCTCCTCTTTGTTACCTACCTACAGATGCCATGACCTTTTTTAACTTCCAATTGTTACCAAAAGAGTGTATGCAATCCAAGCGCGTAAACAACGTTTAAAATGAAATGAGCCGTTGCTTTTTATGGCATTTACCAAAAAGACTATGAACTTACCAAACAAAGCTTACTTGAAAACTTCTCCTAAATTCAGTTCGTCCAAATGACTTCTTTCCTCCGCTTGGCAGTATTTAAGTGTAACTCTGGATTTCTGGACTTTTCCTCAACCGCCCTACTTCGATAACCGGCTTCTGCGGTAGGCCAAAAATAAATATATGCAGCCCACGATTGTGCTGGAAGATTCCACGGGTTCGTTCTTTTCAGAAGCACTTCCGGGTCACCAAGACGCAGCTAACGCATTCACAATCAATGCAGTCGATCTTTCAGTTTCTTTTTGCAGTAGACCTCTTTGCTTCAAAATACTACTTCAAATATAATTTACTTAAGGCTATTCTTTCCGAAAACCCGAAAAAACGGAATTTATATTTATTTATTTATTAACATCTATTTATTTATAAATTAATTTATTCATTTCTATACTCGAGGTTAAAACTAAATCACTTTTTTTTTATTTTCATCTACGGTAGATCTATGATTATTCTTATTTACTCTGTCGATATACTGTGTCATATTTAACCCCACGAATGTGAAATTACAATATATACAATTTATGAATTCACAAATATATAATATATTTGAATGCATGATTTGTGTGATCAGGGGCGGATCCAGGATTATTTGAAGGGGGGTCCGCGGATGCAAAGCCACCCCCCCCCCCCCCCTCCCTTGGCACGTAGTTCCTGAAAAATTTGGTATTTTGTATTTGAGTGAGAACATACGTACGCGGTGCCATTTGCATGGTACGGTTTAAAACTATATGTTTCAGCTAGTCAACATTCTTATTTCAAGACGGGACCATTGGTGTTTTTTTTTCAGAAATCGGAGGGGGGGGGGGGGGTCAGTCAGAGGCGGATCCAGAGATATTTTCTGACAGTCTTCACAAATTAATTATCTTTGCTGATCCAGCCTCCATTTAATTTTGACCGTCTTCAGACAAAAAAAATTAGATGCCCGTCAATAAAAACTTGATAAATGTAAGACCCAGAAGACAGCCTAAATCCGCCCCTGGGTCAGGATCCCCCGACACCTCCTAAATCCGCCACTTGTGTAGGCCAAATAAGTAGGAAGTGGCCAGTGTAGGTCAGGGGTCAAATGACGTCTCCGGTCACATGACATAACATTTTTCAAAATGGCGAACTTCATTGCAGTGCCTATGAAGAAGTGCTGGGAAGTCGAGATGGCTGGGCCTCTTCGGGGGTTCATTCAGACGACGTACCCCGACTATAACATCGAGGATTTTAACCAGGCTCTGAAAGATTTTGATAGATTGCGAAGTCAGATGATATCCAAGTCAATGGACAGACATGAATCCGCCTTAGACGTTCTCTACCGGTTAGTTTACGTGTTGAGTCTATGATAAGCAACTAAAAATATTATCAAGGCAGTATTTCCTGATAAGATTAAATATGTGAATTTTAACCAACGTCAAAATACGGGCGTTGGCTTTATATTATTTCAAAAATTAAATATACAGGGACATGTACTACTAGTAATTTAGATGAAGAAAATGTTTTATTGTTTTCAATCTACTTGGACATGACTCATGCTTACATGACAGTGTGTGTGCATTGCTATGTACAGTCAGCATTAACGTGTGTTTGAGGTAAGCATGGTAATTATTACAGTTAGTTCTAAACTACGACAAACTCATTTCATCAGTGGAGACCTGATTGCAAATACGATTGACTGACTTATTTTGTACATACTGTATATAAAACAAAATCTGGAAAACAAACACACACACACACACACACACACACACACACACACACTCAAACTCAAAGGGATAACAACTGTTCGCATGAGATAAATATTTCATGACCAATACATTGTAAACAACACATAGAAATATAATTAATTCCATTTTACCACCAAAACAGAGGTTATCGGAATTTTTGTGGAATCTGTGCTTGCCATTAGACCACGTGGACATTTGTCTTTACTCCGTAGTAATATAAACCAAACTTTTTAGTTAAAAACATAGACTAACTTTGAATGTTAGAATGGATTCATTAACCATTTGGTAGTATGGGAAATTGCCATTTACCCAAGGAAAAAAACATTTTTTGACCGAAACAAACATTTTATCCTTTTAAACTCTGTATCACAGTCACAAAACAACCCCTTTTAAGTTTTTCAGTAATAAGACACAGTTTATAGCATCTAGAATGTTTTAAGACTAATGCCATAAAAAGAAAATACTTTCAACATGAAAATTAGTTTGGAAAGAAGCATTATCTCGTTGACAAGCCATGACAATTCATTCATGTAAAAGAATACACAACTAGCAAAAAAAGGTAAGAATGGATAAATTATATATAAGTGACCTTCAAGTTTGTCATGGCTTCCAGAGATTTCACTTTCTATGTAGTATGTGGTTTTTAAGAAGTGAATGAACTAGCATGAAATGTTATGATTTACAATGTAAGAATGGTGAAAAAATACCAAGGAAATTGGTATGTTTTATAATATTGAAAACTGCAACAATGTTACCATTCTTCTTATTTCTTTTTTATTGTTTAGTAATCACTTGTGTTTTAAATTTTTTTTATATATAAAATATTATTTTTTAGATACCATGACCAGTTAGTAGCAATTGAGGCAAAACTTCCCATGGCAGAAAACCAGGTAGGGTAGTGGAATATTATTTTGTTGATGTTCACCTATAATGTTTTGTTGATAATTAACTTTTAAGATATTCACCTTGTTGTTAATAAAGTATGGAAACATACTTTTATCACTGTGTTGAAATGATACAATTATATCTAGTGTAACTTTGGTTTGTACTTGTACTCTGTAATACTTTGAACATTATCATCATCTAAGTATTTCTTTTATTTTTTATTCCTTATTTTAGATCCGTATCAATTTCAAATGGCAAGATGCATTTGATAAAGAAACTTTTTTTGGTGGAAAGAACACATTAAGTAAGTGCTATGTGGGGATTAACCAGGCAGTATTATAGCACGTCAGAAAGCTACTAGTCTGGTTGAAATTAAAAACCCAAATGTTAAATGTTGACAACAAAAAATAATCAACAATTTAAAAAAAAAATCCCACTTATCTTATTGGACTATTAACTTTGTGTAAAATCCAATATTTTTATCAGTACAAAATTTACAGCTGTTAGCCTGAGATTGGAGGCTAATGTCACTGACTAGTTACCATACCATTTTGTACAAATTTGAAACCAGTGGAAGGAAAATTTGTGAAGAATATAATTGTCTTTTCTAAGCATTTCTTGACGGTATGTGATGTAATTCATCCTTTATTACAGGTATTTCCTCGGCTGCTTATGAGAAAGTGTGTTTACTGTTCAACATAGCAGCACTTCAAAGTCAGATAGGACAACTTCAAAACCATGAGTCAGATGAGGGACTGAAAATGAGTGCAAAAATGTATCAGGTAGATATGATATTCCTGTGTGTGTGTGTGTGTGTGTGTGTGTGTGAGAGAGAGAGAGAGAGAGAGAGAGAGCACGTGTATATGAAGAGATATCGTTGTTTTACAATTTTGTTTGTTTGTGTGTTTATGTGTAAAACATGTTGGATTCAACTGTTGGTTTTCAGGATGCAAGTTAAAACTTCCTTGTACAAACCACAATATTGTTTTGGCAAGTGACTTTTCAAATCCATTACCCAAGTAAAAGATTGCAGTATTGCCAAGTTCAGTTATGTCTGCATGTGAAGCCAATAAAAATGTTTCATATATGACTTTCAGCAAGCAGCAGGCATATATACTTACCTTAGTGAGAGTGTGATGTCCCTAGTACCACAAGGCACCACCCCAGATCTTACCACAGATACCTTGACTGCACTCCAGCTTCTCATGTTAGCACACGCCCAGGAGAGCTACTGCCTGAAAGCTATTGCAGGTATGTAGGTGATTCCCCACTCCTAGAAAGCTTTCTTATTAACACACACCCAGAAGCGTAACTGCCTGAAAGCTATTGCAGGTAAGTAGGTGATTCCCCACTCCTAGAAAGCTTTCTTATTAACACACACCCAGAAGCGTAACTGCCTGAAAGCTATTGCAGGTAACTTTTGAACTTAACCCAAAACTAAACTGTAATATGAAAAAAGGCAACAAAATGGTATGAAAATAATGAAATGGTTGCCAATGTCAAATGAAGTAAATGCATGCTATTTAACTTACCTGAAAACTGCAAGAAACTACAGTATGAGCTACTGCCTGAAGGAATTGAAGGTAGGACAGACATTTGCATTTTCAGAATTATTAAAATGGTATTTTTTCGGCTAGTATTATCTACCAAAGTTAACTGTCTCTTTTTTTCCTTTCAAAGATAAAATGAAGGACGCTGTTACAGCCAAGCTCTGTAACCAGTGCTCAGACCTATACGCGGAGGCTATGAGACAGCTGCAGATGTACTCCATCAGAGAGCTATGGCCGCCCAACTGGATCAGCGTCACAGCGGGAAAACAGGCAGCGTACCATGCCATGGCAGAGTATCACCAGGCCATGGTGTGTCAGCAGAACCACGCATATGGGGAGGAGATAGCTAGATTACAGGTAAATTTATAGACAACTGGTAGGTGAACTATATGTAAATATATAGACAGCTAGTAGCTGGACTAAAGGCCAATCTTGAATAGCTAGGCTGCATGTAAATCTTGGATTGCTGGACAATGGGAAATACTCAAACAAATAGACTGGGAAAATCTCAGATAGTTTGACAATGGGAAACATTAGACAGAGGGTATGCCTCTCAGTCTGACAGCTAGACTACAGAGCACAGGTTAATCATTGATAGATTGACTGTGGGTAAATCTTAAACAGCTAGACCAAAGGTCAGTGTATTTCATACAGTACATGATTTTTCATGTTAGACAGATGCATAGATGTAAAAAAGTCTCTCCCTTTAAAAGATGTGATACATATTCTCTAAATGTTTCCAAGATGTTAATTGTCTTAATCTTCTTCTTCCTATTATTATTTCAGCATGCCAAAGAGCTAATGCAAGCTGCAGTTACCAGGGGTGGCAAAGAAGTGAACTTCTCAGAAAAAATGGCTAAAATACAGCGTGCCTTGGATTCGGCAGAAAAGGACAACAACTTTATCTACCATGATAAGATTCCAAGCAGGGGTAACCTGGATCCCATAGGGAAAGCACCTGTAGCCAAAGCAATTCCTATAGCTTCTCCTATGGGAAGTGATTTCAAAGGTGCTTAACTAGAATTTTATACAGGGAGCTAAGCAATTTAAAATCGCTCTTTAACTATAAAGACAGAGAAATATATTTGAAACATATGATATCATTATTTGTTTATTTGTTAATGTCGCTGTGTACATTTTGGCCTTTAAATTAACTGTAAGCCTGGGAATACAGAAGTTTACTATGTCAGTATTCTTTATCAAACTAAAGAATAATTAAGTAGTTAATAAACATTGTGTTTATTTGAATGCATACCAATGCTCACTGTCAGACAAATTTGAAAAAAAAAAAAAAAAAAAAAAAAACAGTAGCATTGAAAGTCAAAAATATCATAAAGTGGTTTTAAGGTTGTAAGCAGATAATCCTAGAGTGATTTATGTATGTCTCTTCAGACTTGTTTGAAAAGCTAGTTCTACTGACTCCAAAATATTCTAGTGTTTTTTAAGGCTTGTTTGAGTAAACATAAATAGTTTTATTTATTTTTCTGTAGACTTTTCTAAGGAGGCTATCCCTGCTGAATAACCAAATTATTCTCAAATTATCACTTTTTTTCTTTTTGAGAGCTTCTTTGAAGTATATTAACCTAATATATATTAATCTGTCTTAGGAGGGTTAATGTAACCAAATATGTTAATATGTCTTCAGATTTGTTTGAGAAGCTAGTTCCTCTGAATGTCCACCAGGCCCTGATGACCCACGAGAACAAGAAAGAACAGGTGGTACAGATGGCTGTGGGCAAGCTACGAGAGCAGACACAGCTCATGAACAGGTAAGAATACAAATATGTGGTAGTGCAGTCATTTGATAAGTAGAGACTGGAAAAAAAATATTCAGTGAAGTGAAAATATGTGCAACCATTTTACATGGGATACATAAAATTATCAGATATATCCTCATTGATTTCATATTTTAGTCTAAAAGAGTCCTGCACTTTATTTCAAGCAGCTCAGCACAATGGTTTTGGGATCAGTAACTTGCACAGTAAACAATTAACATACTTCTTCCAGTTACATTTCATTTGCCATGAGTACTAAAATAAACATTGTTGCTACTTATTACATATCATTACTTGAAATTCATGTAATCTCATACCATTGCTTCAAGATGTGTATCTTATGATATCTAACACAATTGTTTCTAGACATTTATCACATGTAACACAATTGATTATTGACATGTATCTCATCCAACACAATCTAATGTGATTCCAGTGTTCTGGCCTCTTTGAACCTTCCTGCATCCATAGAGGATTTCTCAGGGAGCGATGTGCCACCATCTTTGATGGAAAAGGCGCAGAAAGTTCAGTCGGAGGGAGGAATAAACCACATAGCTCAACTGATGCAGGATCTGCCAGAATCATTGGCAAGAAATAGGGAGATACTTGGGGAGGTAAAACTACCTGGTTGTACTAATTTTTCTTTTTACCTACAGTCCAGCCAAGTGGGTCTTAGTTTGCAGAATTAAACATCTTCTTCATCTTAATTATTTAACATTTCGCAAACCAAGGCCAATTTCTGCCGCAAGATATATTTAGCCTTTGTTTGTTATGTAACAGAAACTGAAACAGTGTAAGCATGAAATCTAAAAATGGATGTAAAAAAATGCATTTTATGTACTAGTATGGTTTGTGAAATAAGTATTACATTGCCATATCAAACACTATTAAAGTAATACAGTTAAAAAAAATAAAGTAGGTATTACAGCTGTTTGTTTGAATCATCATTATTCATCTGGAAATGTTCCTATTTTCAATATTTATATATTTTATATTATTTATTTATTCACATTGTAATCTAATTCTGTTTCAGGCAATAAAATTACTTGATGAGGAGCAAGCATCAGATGATCAGCTTAGACAACAGTTCAAGGAAAGGTGGACAAGAACGCCATCTATAAAGCTGACAGAGCCAATACGAGCAGAGGCAGCTAAATACCAAGGAATTTTAGACAATGCCATCAAGGCAGATGGGATTGTGAAAGCCAAATACAGTGAAAATGAGAGAGCAATTAAGCTTTTGAGCAACCCAGGGGTAAAATTCTACTTTTTGTGACATTTTTTTTCACTTTATCACAGTCAACTTGTTCTTATCTCACAGGCTGATGCCGTATATGAAAATCTGTTTTAATAATCTTTAGCATGTATTGCAGACTTTCACTGTTCTGTTTCTTCAATGGAAATGCAGGCTCGATGCCAACAGCTCCTTTTACCAATATTTTATTAAACATTTTAATCATTGCTATTTATTGCTCATAATTTCCAGTTCAGTTACGAAATTGCCTAAAATGGTGAAGAACAAGAAACGATAGCCTAATGTGTGTGTTTGTATGTTTATTTATTAATTTACATATTTACACATAGGAATTAAAAAGTGCCCTGCCGTCTGCCAGCCCTGCTGCAGCCCTGAAGGACAGCCCTACAGTGAAGGAGTTGAGAACACTGATGCAGCAGGTGGAGGCCATCAAGGCAGAGAGGGATGCCATTGAGATGGAGATCAAAGAGCAAAAATGTGATATGAGTAAGTGCACTGTTTTCAGCGCACTCACAACAGAGTGAATATAGGCATGGGTTCATTTTAAGGTACAATAAGTGAAAAAATAAAAGGATGTTTTTTGACAAGTCAATTTTAATAAATTTAAGCTAATCATTGGAATTTCACTCTTCAGCTTGGGTTTGAATTTATCCTGTAAGAATCATCATAATGGTTGTCAAATGTAACTGAAATGCTTATGTCTGGCATTTTCTGTACAAACACATGCATGGGCCTTAAAGCTATTGTTCTTTTCCTTTTTGAAAATCTTATTATAAGCACAATAATTAACCTAGAATATTTTTAAAACAGTCCTTTTTTGATGATGTTTCCAGCTTCAAAGTTTATGGCTGCCTTAGCCCAAGATGGTGCTATTAACGAGGAGAGCCTGTCTGCGGCAGAATTAGACCGCATATATGGTCCTCTACAACAGCAAGTTCAGGAAAGTTGTGAGAGACAAGAGTCCATCATGATTAACGTGGAGGTGAGGTGTTTTTTGTGATACAACTTTTAGTTATTTGTTAATAATGAAATAATCTTTTAAGTTTTCTTTATTTCTTCACATAACCATATCAGGTGAATGTAGAGGACAGCAATGGTTATTTATGATAAAACATTTGAGTATATATGTCACGTATGAAACAATGCAATGTGCTAACCAAAGGCATCTTTTTCGCAAGAGAATTGGGAAGGGGCTTCCAAATATGTTTATTTAATATAATTTGTCTTATTACCCTCTTACTGTAAAATTTCTATCATGTGCATATAATTCACTGCTGAATTTTGCAGTATATTTGTTTGCTGTTATTAGTTATTTGTGTTTTACACCTTATTCCAGAGAGTTAACATGGACTTCTGTCGCCAGAGGGACTCCAACCAGAGCGCAGCAGAAAGAGAGAAGATCTTGAAGGAGCTCCAGTCGGGTTATGATGCATTCCGAGAACTCAAGGGCAACCTGGAGGAAGGCACAAAGGTTACATAAAATGTTTATTTTTATAGCCTTTGACATTTCATCCTATAGTAAATTTACCAAACTTTCTATACACTATTAATTAAGTCATGTTTACTGGGTAAACATAAGTAAACAAGTAATGATTACAGCAATGCGAGAAAGGTTCAAAGGAAATGATTGCAAATATATAACTCTTAACTTTGTGTGCAGGGGCGGATCCAGAGGTATTTTCTGACAGTCTTCCATATTATATTTGTTGATCCATCCTCCATTTTTGACCCGTCTTCCGACAGAAAAAAATAGATACCCGTCAATGTAAACTTGAATATCTGACCGTCTTCTGGAAGACCCAGAAGACGGCCTGAATCCACCCCTGGTGTGTGTATTCAGTTTAAATGTTGCCTTTAATTTTGTTATTGATTTATAGTCAGGCATTCTCAAACTACGTTTAATTTTAATTAGTGTCTGCAGATGGCAGAGGCATAATGGCAGAGGCACTTACTGTATAAACACAGTACAGAAAATTTAATATATCTTAATGATGTTCAGCAAGCAACACTAGTATGAGTTAATACAAGTCGACTTTCTTCTGTTATGTTTTATCAATTTTTTTTTTAATTATTTTTTTTTCTAGTTCTACAATGACCTTACCCAGCTGCTGGTGAAATTCCAAAACAAAGTGACAGACTTCTGCTTTGCACGGAAGACGGAAAAAGAGGACATGATGAAAGACCTACAGTCCAGCATAGCCAATCAGAAGACAGCGCCGACACCTGCTGCACCTAGTTACCAGCAGCGTAAGTAGCACACACGTGTGGACGCGCACATGCTCCCATGTACATACAGGTGATGCTGGAGTCAGTAGTTGGTAAACGTGTGTGTGCATGTGTGTGTGTGTGCATTTACATGTGATATTTGTGAATGTGAACATGTGCAGCTGTATGAACTTGTGCATGGATACACATGTGCTTCTATGCTTTCCCATACACTACCATTTTCATAAAATATTTTTAAATGTTTTTTTTTTTCTATATATTAAGATATGATGATTTAATTCTGTTGAATGAAATGATGATCTACATGATTTTTGAAAACAGGTCTTGATTAAGTGATTGATTCATTGTTGCAGCACGAGTGCCGCCTGCCAGGCCACCCCCTCCAACCTTGCCAGCTACAGCACAGGCACCACCTAGTGGTGAGTCAGAGAGAGAGAGAGAGAGAGAGAGAGAGAGAGAGAGAGAGATTCATTGTGAAATTAAGATTTAACTATTCCAGTTTAAATACCTATTTCAACTTAAATCTTGTTTCTGTGTGAAAGTAACCTAGCTGGAATCTGTCAGAGAAAAAAAAAGAAGCTTGTGTCTTATATGATATATTCACCTCTTCTATCATCTATCATTATCATCCAGTTTCAGTTTCACAAGAGATAGAAATGTGCTAAGTCCTAGGAAAAGTGTTGTTGCTTACTTCAATTTCTGTTAGCCTCTTTTAAGATAGTTTCAATATGTTTACTGTTGCAAATTTGACTTAGTTGTGCCTTAATTTCAGCCCCCACTCAGGCTCCACCTAGTAGCAGTTATAGTGCACCACCTCAGGGGCCACCAACGAGTGGTGCCAGTGCACCATCTCAGGCCCCCTCTTCTGGTCCCCCCTCTCAGTTACCTTACCCCTCTCAGCCTGGTAGTCAGGGTAATTTTATTTTGTTTCCTATTTATAATTTGGTTTGTATTTCATTTGAAAACTGTTTTAAGTTGGTAGTTCTCGTCTGCCTTGTGTTCTTTGCTCTTTTTAATGTTTAAAAGATGTTTTTCCAGTTTTATTTATTCACTTGACTGATTTCAATTTCTATTTGTTTGATTTGTACTCTTAGCATAAGTTATGAATGAAAAAATGCTTTCTGTCTAGACTAATTCTGTTGTTTATAGACTTGCTTATTATGCCCAATATATGATGCCTTGAATGATAAATTCTTTACTGATCTGCTTCTCTACTTCAGGTCCAGCATATGGTGCTGCCCCCTACAGCCAACCATCACCATACCCACAATACACGCCAATGCCAATGCCTGGTGGATACAACCCATATAACCCTTACATGGGTCATCAACAACAAGGGGGTTACCCACAACAATACCCACAACAAGGTGCCCCACAGTACCCCCAGCAGGGGGCACCAGCTTACCCCCAACAGGGGGCACCACCATACCCCCAACAGGGGGCGCCACAGTATCCACCCCAGTATCCACCACAGCAAGGAGGATATCCATACCCACAGCAGCAGTGGAGGTAGACTGGATACAGTGCTGAGGATGAGGAGAGAAATTCAATCATTTTATTAACAGCTGGCATAGATTATCAGTTCAACCAATTGAATTGTATTCCTTATAGGAAATTTGTACTCTCTATATCCTATCCGATATACTAGGATCATGAGATTGCTGGAGTTAAGCAATAGGCTTTTATGATATAGCTCTGGGTATCAGGTGGAACTAAAAGTTTGTTTATAGGTATACCATGTGCTCTTATATGATATGCTTGTCAGCAATAGACTGTTTTTGAAGCACTAATATACGGCTACATAATGCAGTGTAATATTATCCAAGTATTTAGTTACATAAAAAAACATGGATTAAGCATTATACTTCAGCTTAAAACTTAAGGAAATTCGGTGCACAGAAGTTGTTGAAAGATATCAAAATTGTAAATTATGTTTTAAACTTGATGTGTCACTACAGGTCACCCTAGAATCGTGGGCACTAGGTCCAATTTTTTACTTTTAAAATCCATGAAATTACGTAAGTGCACTGTACATAACATGTAAACCTATCATTAAAAATAACAAATATATCTTGAGTGGAATACCCAAGTGTACATGCACTGGTTTTGTTGGACTAGTTGGATTCTCAGTGCCTCGCCAAATAATATATATAGCTAATCTGATTGCAGGTTTCATTTGTCCAATGCTGTGAACTAATGTTGAATGTGATTGGCTACTTTTCAAACGATAGTAATGCATCACCAGCATATAAAGATGGAGCACAAAAATGGCTTTCCTGTTTCATTTGCTCATGCACTGTGTGACCAAGTGTTAGCTCAGTATCTCAAAAATACATTGAAATAGTAGTACTTTTTTGGTGTCTTGTGAAAATATGTGATGTGATATGAAATACTATTTGTAGTAAAGCGGCGTATGCTTGACTTCACACATGCGGTAGCTGGAAAATGCACAGAGACAATTGCAGCATGAGAAGGAGCAAATTTATCGGCAAAGACCAAGCTTCTACCAAATAGTGTTTTGAATATTTTCCTTTGTTGATATAGCAGACTGGTGATTTGAAAGGCTTTGTTGGTGATTTAACTCTGTAATTAATGCTAAATGTAGCCTTCCCCCTTTAATAATGACAGTAAAAAGTATGTGTAAGTTATAAACCTCATGAGAAATATTAATTGAAAATCATTGAATAATTACACTTATTTTTCATTCAAATTCTAATTTGTAATTATTATTATTATTATTATTATTATTATTATTATTTGAAAATGGTTTACAATATTTGGTAGTGAATGTTTTGTACCATTAAATTATTATACATTACTTTTCCTTGTATTTGGGAACAAGGCAGCAAAGCTGTCAAATGTACAGACAAAAAGCAGACAATAACAATGCACAAAACGGGCTACTGTCAATTCTGATGCAAAAGTACATTATGCTTAACTGCAAATTCAACATCAAATTTTAATTATGCTCAACAGGTAATACCAATGTAAGTGAAATGTGTAACAAGCA
>NW_019775849.1:7256-87104 GCF_001039355.2 Lingula anatina
AATTACCGTGCTATATTATCTATGTTTTATTATTATTATTTTTTATTATTTTTATTTTTATTATAATTGCTGTAACCTTATCTCTGTACATTTTCATTTTATTTGTAATTCCCCCAAAGTTTCATTTTAAGTCTTTTCTCTCCATTTTATTAAAAAAATTCATGGTGTATTGACTTTATTCTCCGATATATATATATATATATATATATATATATATATATATATTATTAAGTTTGCTTAACTGATGAAGATCGTCTTGCTTACATGCAATTTAGTGTATCAAACATACTTTCAATTTTGTTTTATTCCACGTGTTTTATTCTTGTTATTGTTCACTGAATCACTTATTACACCTGTCTGTGAGATATATCAGTAGTCCGTGGGCCAAATACCGAAACCCACCCCCCCCCTTAGTGATTTTCGTTCACTATGTTTTTCTGATAGCTTAGGTCCTTAGCTTTTATTTTCTGCTTGTTTGCCATTAAACTAGTGGTGGGTGTGTGTGCTACAGCCGTTGCCATGGTAACACACGGGTTAAAAATTGACATTACTGAGACCAACAAAATCTAAAATATTTCAAATTCATAAACTAAATAGAATTCAAAATCATTCCAGACATGTAGTCTATGATGTGCACTATACTTAACGATGAACAAAATTTTCCAAGATGGAGGCAAATCCAAGATGGCGGCCAATTTTTGCTCTTTTTAAAGAAATTTTGATAATTTTTAATTATTATTTAATTATTAAAGAATTGCAATATCTGAGATATTTTGATGCACCAGTATAGCATGAAATCTCTTCTTTCTGCCTGTAGTGTTTGTTCAAGGTGCAATCTTTTTATTGAGATGAAAAATCCTGTAGCCCAGTAGACTAAAATATGACAGCAATATTCCTAATTTCATCTTAAGTTTGGATGAGTACTTATGTTTTAAAAGTGCTCATCACTACTAGATGTGTGGTCATGTAAAATTATTAAAAAAAGAAAGATCAAATGGTCAAAAATAAGCGAAGACTAGATAAAAGACATATAATACCCCATAATAAATGCAAGTCACTCACATTTGACCTAAGAAATCACACAAAGTTTCATGTACATGCTAATCACTCACATTTGACATGGGAAAGAATACTTTTGAGTTGAAGTACTAATGTATTCTGTCGCATTTGAAAGAAATTGCTGTCAGTGAGTATAGGGGACTATTTATTTATGACCGGTATGATACACTTTAGCTAAGAAATTGATAGAAAATTATATTCCAAAAGAATGTTACTTAGATTGATTTTATTAATCTGAACCTCCCCTTTAGCGACTCTTATTTACTACTATATATTATATACTATTAGCTTACATCCTAAGATCCCATTTTCTGCTTGTTTTCTATTCTATTTACCCAGCCATTGCCATACTAACACAGGGGTTCGAAATTGACATTTCTGAGACTAAGAAAATTTCATACATTTCAAATATATTATCTTCAACAATAATGTAAACTTATTTAAAATATGAAGACATCTGTATTTGTGGTATGATGGCAAAAATCCAAGATGGTGTGATTTTTTTCAAGATGGCAGCAATATCAAAATTGCGGCCAATTTAAGCTGATTTCTTAACCTGTTTCTACTGTTAGTAACTAATGTTGAAAATTTAATAAATTTAATGGGATCGAGAAATGTTAAGTATTTTGATATCCATATGGTATTTAGTATTTACTTACTGCTTATAGTGTTTGTTATTCCAATAACTATCATTTTAAGACAAAAAAAAACTTGAAATCCAGAATAGCCCCAACAAATCCTGGGTGATTTACTTTGGTATATGCTGCTGTCCGAACTTCAAATATTGTACATTTTTCTCCAAAATTGCCTTCTTTCTATCTGTATTTATTCTTTTATTCTTTTGTTATTGTTATTCCCTTTGGATGTATTGAATTTGAATAATATGAAGCCAAGATCGTGACCATTTGTAATAACTCAATATGGTCTACAAGTATTTAAATTACCATGTGGTAGATTGCTGAAATTATTTGATCACCTCTTACCATCTATTGGGCAAGTTGAATGACTCACAATAGTCTGATTTTGAGTGAAAAGCAACTAGTTTGCAAATATAGATGGTGATTTTGCATTTCTATACAATTATGTTTTAAGTAAAATATTATAAAAAATTATATTATATGTTCAATTGAAGTTAGTGGATATATTGATTTTTTCCCAAAACTTGGATATAATTTTACCTCTCTAGCAGTTTAAAGCTGAGTTATGGCATATACATGTAAATGTTTTATTCCATTTATTCATATAGATGAACACCATCTTAGATTGTAACAAAAACTCGGTTTCAGAGGTAACAGCAAATCTTAACTGGCTTTACAGTGATCATTCTTCAATAAAAAAGACTAAGCCAAGACAATTCATCCATTTCCAAAAAGCTTTAATCCTTAATCCATTTAACTAAATATGGACAAGTGTTTCTGTGGAAGCAGTGTAGAAAGGGCATATTTGATTGTAATTAACTGCACAAATTTTAGAATTACTTGTTTCTTGCACTGTTTAATGTCATTGCAGCAAAATTCATACCTGCACTGTCATGGCCATTTGTGGCCCTAATGAATTTTGGAATGGCCAAGTAAATATAATTTGGCCGAAAATCTTTTGAAAATTAATTGCCAGTGAATCTTAATGAATAGAAATTATTTACATTTAGATAATAGCCTTATAGGTTAATTCAGTTTATCAGAAAAAGCAAAAGAGGCATTTTGAAACGAAAATGTAACATATATTCGGTCAGCACAGCAATATGTATAAACGATGTTTTGTGATGGCCACCATGGATTTCAGGTTTTATTACACTAAAGAAGTTATGGAAGTAATTATCACTGTAAACAGTAATTATGCAATTCTGTTCATATCAGCGTATCCAAAAAACTAACATTTTTTAATTCCAATGCTGCTTTCAAAGTTTACAAAAAGGTACTTTCAGTAATAAGAAGAAAATTAACATAGATTTATCGCAATCTTGGATTGGCTGCCATTTCAGAAATTTAACTATGATTATTTTTTCAAATAATTTTATTAATAACTGAGGTCCAAATCTAATTTTTAAAAAAAAGTTTACAATACATCAAGTTCATATATTTAAAATACATGGCAATTCAAAGGTCTCAGAAATTATAATTCTAAAACCCCTGTGTTACTATGGCAACAGCTAATACTGTCCCACCTATCACCTATTACATGGCAAACAAGCAGAATATTTGAACTTAGGTCCTAAGCTATCAGAAAATCATAGTGCATAAAAATTGCTGATAGGGCTGAGCTAGCTTGAGTTTATTGAATTTTATTTTGTATCGGAATAATGTATTATATAATTTCATGTATAAGCAAATTGGCAGCCATTTTGAATTTTGAAAGTCATAATGCAATCTGAATTAACACAATTTATAGAAAAGGGTCCTAGATCCCTATTCAGTACACCTAAAAGTAATAAAGAATGTAATTTGGGATGATTAATATGGCATCTTTCCAGTTAGGTAGGCCGTATGTAAAAGTCATGTTTTATGGCAGCCACCTTGGATTTCAGGATTTTACGTCAAAATTAAAAGGTTACATCTTCAACAATCACTTTAGGCAGAAAGCAGAAGCTTTTTGCCATTACGGAACATCAAACCACATGCCGCATTGCAATTCCTTAATTATTAAATATAAACTCAAATATAAAAAAATTCCCAACATTATTCAAAAATGAGCAAAAATTGGCAGCCATCTTGAATTTGCTGCCATCTTGGGGCATTTTGATGATTGTGAAGTATAGCACACTTTTTTCTTTACACATCTGGTATAATTTAGAATTCCATAATTTTAAATGCATTTGAAATATTTAATTTTTATTTTTGGTCTCAAAAATATTAGTTTTCAACCCCAGACATTACCATGGCCAACAGCTCTGTTACTCACACCCACCACCAGTTTAATGGCAAACAAGCAGAAAATAAAAGCTAAGGGCCTAACCTGCCAGAAAATCATAGTAAACAAAAATCACTAATGGGACTTAGTTGGTTGGAGATAATTAAAATAAATATTCTGTTGGAAGAATATATTATATCAATTTTAGCCAGTGTGTATAAGCATATTGGCGGCCATTTTGAATTTTGGAAGTCTTAATGTAATCAGAATTAATGCAAATTATTATGAAAAGTCCTAAGTTCGAATTCAGTTATTAAAAGCAATAAAGAATGACACTTTGATGATAAATCTGGCATCTTTCCAGTTGGGACAGCGGAATCTAAGAGACTTGTATTTTGGCCGCCATTTCAGATTTCAGGATTTTACAACAAAATTAAAAGGTTGCATCTAAAACAAATACTGTAGGTCACAAGTAGAGACTGTATGCTATTCCAGTGCATCAAAACATATCCCACATTCTTATTCCTTTATTATTGAATAAAAACTCAAATATTAAAAATAATTAAAATTGCTCAAAAATTAGCAAAAATTGGTCGCCATCTTGAATTTACAGCCATCTTTGGAAATTTTAAGGATCTTAAAGTATAGTGCAGCTCTTAAACTATACATCTGAAATGATTTTGAATTCCATTAATATAATATATTTGAATTATTTAATATTCTTTTAGTCTCAGAAATTTCAATGTTTAATCTGAGACGTTACCATGGCAAAGGCTATAGCACACCCACCCACCACCAGTTTAATGGCAAACAAGCAGAAAATAAAAGCTCAGGACCTAAGCTTTCAGAAAAACATAGTGAATGAAAATCACTAAGGGGGGGGAGGGAGGTCTTCATTGGCCCATGGAGTACAGGCACTGAAAACATTGTGTATCTTCAGGATGATCGTACACCACTTCATTACGTTGCTGTGGGTGGCTACAGCAATGTAGCAACCGAACTTTTGTACCACAAAGCTGATCCTTGCAGTAAGGATAAGGTAGGTTTGTATATGCTACCTAAAGTATAACTTCTCCTCATTACATCTATATTGTATTTTTACAGGCATACCTAATGGGATCAATTCTTGCTAACTAAAAATATTTCATAAAATGTTAATTATATGTTTATGTATCTGTAATGAATGTTGTTGATTGTTTAGAATACTCATTGTTATTTCCGTACGATGAGATCACGAAATATAACAAAACTGGGAAACTTTAAACTGCATCATTTCATTGACGTGCTGGTTCACACTGAGTGACGTACTACATTTATTCAGTTTGATAAAATAAACGCCATCTTGTCTCCCTGCAGTTAAGCCTCGGTCACAACCGGACGCACGAATTTCAGGATCGTACGTCCCCTTCGATTTTTGGGTGTTGCGGAGGCCGTGGAAGTCGTAGAGGTAGAGGAAAGTCTGCCTTGCGAGTTGCAAGTGCCATATGAGATGTCCTTTCAAGCAGGGACGCTAATTGCAAGGAGCGATGGCCGTGGAAACTGTACACATTTCTTGAGTTTTTCTTGCTGCCTGTATACGTGGCGCACACTCACCACTTACGAAGGGAATGCAACGCACGGCGATAGTAATGGCCTTTTGCGTCAGTTTTGCTTCACACTTGCCTCACACTTTGTGGTGACATACTGACAGCGTACGTCAGTTTTCCTGTTCTCCTCTTCTTTCTTCTTCCTCCTCCCTTTTTTCTGCTATGTAAGCTTCTTTCTCTTGCCTTTTGAAACTAAATTGAGAAAAATTTTGAAAATTTTGAAAATTGTTGTACACTTTACACAGTCGACGTTCATTGTAAAGACACGAGCGTGCGTCGTGAGCACGCCTTTTATACACCAGGCGTGGGGATGACGCACGTGCGACGCATTCCCGGTGTGCTCTCGACCTTTTTCGTTAGATGTGAGGGCGTGCACCTTACTCAACACGCATAGGACACTTGCTCCTTCACTGCTTGCGACGTGCGTCTTGCACAACGCGCGTCTCTCTTGCTAACTCCGTTCGAGGGGAGCAAGTTACGCTTGCGGTCTCGTTGTTCGCAGGCTATTCATAGAATCCTTTGGACATGTCCAACATCCTCCGTACGTGCTTACGGGATGTCTGCGAACTCAAAATTTCGTAAGAAAGACTTGCGTGGGACGTGAGATTCTGCGCAAAATTTGGACGCAAACAGCCCGTAAGAGCCCGTACGGCCGGTTGTGACCGAGGCTTTAGATGCACCACGACTTGGCTGTACTGCTGTTGGTGGTCGAATATATTTTGAACTTGATTTTTATTCACTGTACATAAATGTTTGGTTATTGTTTAATTGTATCATTTGTTACACCTTTCTGTAAAGTATGTTGCTAACTGTAAACAATGTGACTCTTCAGTATGGTCGCACACCACTTCATTATGCTGCTGCGGGCGGTCACAACAATGTAGCAGCTCTACTCATTCAGCACGGAGCTGATCCCTGCTGTGTGGACAGGGTAAGTTGATATTTGGTTAATTTTATTACGCAGTCATACCAAATGAGGTCAGTAATCGGTATAATTAAACATTTAAAAAACATTCTCATTTATAAACTTTCTTTGTGTATTTTTAATTACAGGGTTAATACTTAATATGGAATGTTATTTTTTGGCGAGTAAATTTTCTGCAAAATATATGTTTTCTCTCACACTATTTTAAATCCGAAACTGAAGTGCCACTCCACGTATAACCAGGTGTGTTACCTATCTACCGCACAAATCTCGAAACTATTGATGCATGCAGTTGCATGTTATATGGTCAGCAATGTGAGAGGTGGTCTTTTTGGCAATTTCTGCCCTTGTATAAAAACGCAGGGTTTGGCCAAGCTTTGGCCTCATTCTCAACGAATTGAGCCAGGCTTTACAAATCCTGATAACTAAAAATGGCGGACGTACATGAAAGAAAAACCGCCTAATCTTTTAATAGTCTCTCCGCCTCTCACACGCCTCCCCACACGTCGTCCCTGCGGGGTACAGTAATTAAATCTCGGCTCCGTTCGCCATGCGGAAGCTACCTGAGAAATATTAACACACACACACACACACACACACATAAATATATCAGTTTGCTAAATGATTAAGATCGATTGTTTATAGGCAGTTTAGTTCATCAAACATACATTCAATTTGATGTATTGCCTGTGTTTCATTTTTTTATTGATCATTGAATCAGTTGGTAATCTGTCTGTAAAATAAATCGGTTACTGCAAATATTGCGTATCTTCAGGATGATCGTACACCACTTCATTACGCTGCTGAGGGTGGTTACATCGATTTAATAGCTTTATTAATTCAGCATGGAGCTGATCCCAACAGTAAAGCTTGGGTAGGTTTGTATATGCTTCTAAAAATATAGTACCTCCCCCTAGATAATTTTCAATATGTAGACATACCTTATGAGATCGGTACTTGGTAATTAAACATTTTAAATTCATTGCTTGTAAACAATACATTGAATCCTCTAACATTTTAATGATACCTGAATCTAATTGTAGATTTAATTTGTCACTGTTTAAAATGCTCGTTATGATTTCTGCATGATAAGATAAAGAAAAATGACAAAACTGGGAAACTGTTAACTGCATCATTTCATCGACAAACTGATTCACACACTATGTGATGTATATATTTAATGTACTAAAATGATGAACTGTAAAATGTGTCACATCTTTGATGAACTGCTGTTGGTAGGCTAGTATATTTTTTATTTGGTTTTATTCCTTATAAATCACTATATATTTTAATTGTTAATTAAGTATTTGGCCCATCTGTGTGCAAGATACAGTGTATATCGGGCTCAGAAAATATTGTGTATCTACAGGATGACCGTACCCCACTTCATTACGCTGCTGACGGTGGTCACAAAGATTTTGCAGCTCTACTTTTGCAGCACGGAGCTGATCCCTTCAGTATTGCTTGGGTAGGTTTGTGTATGCCACTTGAAATACAGTTCCTTCCCATAATCTCTATATTTTTTTCATGCAGTCATTCCTGAAGCGATCCGTTTTGAGTAAATGAAGATTTTAAAATCATCAATTTCTGTAAGATGAGATCACAAAAAATTACATTACTGGGAAACTGTAAACTGCACCACTTTATCGACGAACTGGTCTACACACTGTATGATGTACTTTATTCAGTTTGATAAAATGAACAGCATCTTGTCCACCTGCAGTTAGGTGTACCACGACTTGGCTGTACTGCTGGTGGTCGAATATATTTTAACTTGTTTTTATTCACTGTACATAACTGTTTGGTTATTTTGAATCATTCGTTACATTTCTGAATCTTTCTGTAAAATATGTTGTTAACTGAAAATGTTGTGACTCTACAGTATGGTCGCACACCACTTTATTATGCTGCTGTGGGCGGTCACAGCGGTGTAGCAGCTCTACTCATTCAGCACGGAGCTGATCCCTGCTGTGAGGACAAGGTAAGTTGATATCTATAGTAATTTTCATTATGGTGTTATGAGAACAGTACTCAGTAATTAAACATTAAAAAACCGTTTAATTTGTAAACATTATATGTGTATCTTATAATACTTGATGCTAATATGTAGTCATTGTGGGTGTTATGTATACATTTGGAATAAACCCCCTCCGCGATGTTTTGTGTAATAAGAAAAAAATTTAAAAATTGGGGAACTATAAACTGCCATTTCTACAGTGATATACCTGTATGTTCGTACACACATTGCATGTTATATATATATATATATATATATATATATATATATATATATATATATGATAAAGATTGCCTTGTTTTCATGCAGTTTAGTGCATCAAACACTTTCAGTTTTGTTTGATTTCCTGTGGTCGAGTTTTGTCACCATTCATCATTCATTGAATCAATCAATACATTCCTTCGTGAGTTACGAGTCACTGAAATAATTTGTATTTTCAGGGTGGACGTACACCACTTAGTTACGCTTCTGAAGGTGGTCACATCAATGTAGCTTCTTTGCTTTTGCAACGTGGAGCAGATCCCAACTGCAAAGCTAGGGTAGGTTTATTTATGCTACTTGATTATAGCTCCTTCCAATAATCTTTATCTTTTCACAATGTAGACATACCATATGGATCAGTTTCTTGGTAATTTGAAAATTTTAATTCATCACTTAGAAACATTGCATGTGAATCCTTTAATGATTTTATGATACCTGAATCTATAGTGGATATTATTCATTATTGTTTTTAATAGTCTGTGATTTCTGCATGATGAGATCACGAAACATAACAAAACTGGGAAACTGTTAACTGCATCATTTCATCGACATACAGATTCACACACTATGTGATGTTTATATTCAACAGAATAAAATGATGAACTGTAAAATTTATCACATCTTTGCTGAACTGCTGTTGGTGGTTTAGTATATTTTTAATTTCGTTCTATTCCCTATAAATGACTATTTTAATTGTTCCTTAAACATTGGTTCATCTTTGTGTAAGATGCATTGGTTACTGAAAATATTAAGTATTTCAGGAGTGATTGCATTGAATGTCATTGTACATTTTAATCATTTGGTACACCTTTATATAAAACATTTTGTTTAATTAAAACATTGTGACTCTTCAGTATGGTCGCACACCACTTCATGATGCTACTGTGGGTGGACACAGCGATGTAGCAGCTCTACTCATTCAGCACGGAGCTGATCCCTGCTGTGTGGACAGGGTAAGTTAATCTCTATAATTTTTTGTGTTGTCATTCGGCACCTGTTTAGAACAGTACTCAGTAATAAAACATATGTAAACTTGTTTTGTGTAGGGGTGTTCAGGCGCTTTGCTTCACATCCAGTGTTGTTATGGCCGGCTAGTCCGTAAGGGCGAAAGGTGAAATTTAAGTGGCTTGCCGGTGACCCGTAGATCACTCAAGTCAACCTCTCCTCCCCGTGGTACACCCTGGAAACTAGGTCCTAGCGGGCCTAGGCTAACGAGGCTCTGGCTAAGGGACGGAAAACCCTGACATAAAACCTGCCGCGGGGGGGGGCAACAACCCTCCCGGTTCAAATTATTGTTACAGAAACCACAAAAACTTCTACTTCAATTAGGATCTCAGTGTATTCGAGTCAAGACCATGACACTATGACCACTTCTGATGAAAGCCCACCCCCGGAAGTCAGGAGTGCGAAGTCGGATGCACTGGGGCCCAAATCCATCCTTCGTGTTGGGTCATGGAATGTCCGCACAATGTTTGAGACCTCCAAAACAGCTCAAGTTATCAATGAGATGAAGAGATACCGACTAGACATCCTGGGTATCAGCGAATGTCGTTGGATAGGATCAGGGCGTCTCACGACAAATGACGGCTCACTTATCCTGTACTCTGGACACGAGAGCACACACAGTCATGGGGTAGCCATCATTCTCTCTCGAGAGAAGGCCAGAACTCTCATGGAATGGGAACCTATCAGTGAGGGGATTGTTAGAGCGCGTTTTGACTCAAAGTACTGTAAACTCACTATCATTCAGTGCTACGCACCAACTAATGACGCTGAGGCTGATGTGAAGGAGGACTGGTATGAGCAACTACAAATGGCAGTATCAAGAGTCCCACAGCATGACCTACTCCTAGTCATTGGTGACCTTAATGCAAAAGTGGGAGCTTACAATTCTAACTCTGAGAGAGTGATGGAACCCCATAGATGTGGGGTGATGAATGAGAACGGGGAACACCTGGTTGACTTCTGTATGAACAACAGGCTGGTCATTGGAGGAACCATTTTCCCGCACAAGACCATTCATAAGCTCACTTGGACATCACCTGATGGAACCACAACAAACCAGATCGACCACATCATTATCAATGGCAAGTGGCGAAAGTCCCTTAAAGATGTTCGAGCTTACCGGGGAGCTGATGCCAACAGTGACCACTTCCTTGTCGCCTCCTCCATCAGGCTGAAACTCCGGAAGGTCATTCCACAGAGTCAACAACGGAAGCGGAAACAGCTGGACATCTCCAAACTCAAGTGTCCTCGTACCAAGACTGCATTTGTTCTCGAGTTGAAGAACCGTTTCGGCACTCTAGCAAGAGAAGATAGGATTGAAGCAGACAATGTCAGCCAGAAATGGGATACCATCCAGAGTACTTACTGCGCCACAGCAGAAGCAGTCCTTGGCTTCAAGAAGAAGAAGAACAAGGAAAGGCTAACACCAGAAACATGGAAGCTTATTGATGAAAGGAGAATCCTGAAACAGAAGCTGTTGAACACCAAATCCCCTAGGCTCGTAGAACAAGACAGAGCAGCCTACAAGAGCAAGGATAAGGAGGTGAAGAAAAGTGCTAGGAGTGACAAGAGAGCCTTTGTGGAAAAGCTAGCTAGTGAGGCTGAACAGGCTGCAGCATAAGGTGACATGGGTACTGTCTACAAGATCACCAAACAGCTCAGCGGAAGCCACAACAACAACCATTCTGCTCCGGTGAAAGACAGGAATGGCAACACCATGTCCACAGAGTGTGAGCAAGCAGCACGGTGGGTTCAGCACTTCAAGGAGGTCCTTAACCACCCTGGCCCCAGTGAACCAGCTAATTCCACACCCACAGATGGTATCCTGGACATCAACACAGATCCGCCCACCAGAGAGGAAGTCAGGAATGCTATCATTGCTATGAAGAACGGCAAAGCTTCTGGCATTGACAACATCCATGCAGAAATGCTGAAAGCTGATGTTGGCATGGCCACAAACTTGCTGACTGACCTCTTCAGTACCATCTGGGAGAAGGACACGATACCAGACGATTGGACAAAGGGTCTCATTGTAAAGCTCCCCAAGAAAGGCAACCTCCATAAATGTGACAACTGGCGTGGAATCACTCTCCTATCCATCCCCAGCAAGATCTTCTGACGAGTTCTGCTGAAGCGTATTGACCGAGCCATTGACTCCAGACTCAGAGAGGAGCAAGCAGGATTCCAGAAAGGCAGGGGATGCATTGATCAGATCTTCGCCCTGCGCAACATCATCGAGCAGTGCCTGGAGTGGAACACGCCTCTTTACATCAACTTTGTCGACTTCAGGAAAGCCTTTGACAGTGTGCATCGGGAGACATTGTGGAAAATACTGCTGTCATATGGTGTACCACCTAAGATTATCACTCTAATCAGCATGTTCTATAACCACTTCCAATGTAGTGTTATCCTGGACAATACCCTGACGGAGTGGTTCCCAGTGGATTCAGGTGTACGTCAAGGCTGTATCTTGTCCCCAATTCTCTTCCTTGTAACCATCGACTGGGTCATGAGAAAGACAACATCCGACAAACCCAGAGGCATCCAGTGGACTCTCCTATTATATCCCAGCCAGAAGACCTTGACTTTGCCGATGACCTAGCCCTCCTGTCCTCCAAACACAGCCATCTCCAGGAGAAGACTGACCGTCTGAGTAGCTTTGCTGCACAAGCGGGACTTGCCATCAGCACCATCAAAACCCAGGTCATGTGCATTAACAACAGTACGACAGCACCTATTACCGTCAGTGGGAAACCACTTGAGTCTGTCGACGACTTCACATATCTGGGCAGTCTAATCAGCAAAGACAACGGGGCTCAGAAGGACATCAGGGCAAGACTTGGCAAGGCCCAGAGTTAATTCGCTAGACTCCGCATAATCTGGAAGTCAGAGCAGTACAGCTTACACACCAAAGTCCATCTTTACAACAGCAATGTGAAGTCTGTTCTGCTCTACGGGTCTGAATGTTGGAGAGTTACAAAGTCTGACATGAGCAGAGTAGAGTCCTTTCATAACAGGTGTCTCCGCAGGATCTGCCGCATATTCTGGCCAAATAAGATATCCAACCATGACCTGTACATACTGACAGGGAGCCAGAGTATTGTAGGGCAGATCAAGCGACGGCGATTTAAATGGCTCGGCCATGTACTTATGATGGAGGAGAACCGAGTACCAAAGGTAGCTTTGAGATGGACACCACCCGGAAAAAGAAAGAGAGGAAGGCCCAAGACCACCTGGCGCCGAACAGTGATGGCAGAGCTGAGGGAGGGGGGGGGGGGGCTTACATAGCGACAGGCCCAGGACGTAGCCAGAGACAGGGCCAAATGGAAGGAAGTGACTGTGGCCTTATGTCCCACACGGGACGAAGAGCACTGATGATGATGATGATTTGTGTATCTTTTACTTGAATAATACGGGTATCTAGCTTACGTTTGATTATGGATTTTGAATAATATTTTAATAGCCCAATGTTTTATGTTATAAGTTCATAAAAATAACATAACCTGAAAACTGTTAGCTGCCATTTCTACAGTGGCATACTGGTACACACATCGTATGATATATGTATTCAATTTGCTAAACTGATAAAAATAGTCTTGCTAATAAGCAGTTTAATTTATCGAACATACATTCAATTTTTTTACGTGTTTCCTTCTTGTTATTGTTCATTGAATCATTTATTACATTTGTCTGAGATATTTCAGGCACTGAAAACATTTTGTATCTTCAGAATGATCGTACACCACTTCATTACGCTGCTGAGGGTGGTTACATCGATTTAATAGCTTTATTCATTCAGCATGGAGCTGATCCCAACTGTAAAGCCTGGGTACGTTCGTGTATGTTACTTGAAATATAGCTCTTTCCCGTAATCTTTCAATTTTCAATATGCAGACATACCTTATGTGATCAGTACTTATTAATTTAACATTTTAAAATTATCAATTGTAAATGATACATGTGAATTGTCTGATATTTTAATGATACCTAAATCATTTACGGATTTAATGTATATTGTTTGAAATAGTCCTTGTTATTTCCCTTTGGTGAGTTCACGAAAAATAACATAACTCGGAAACAGTAGACTCCATCATTTCATCGACACACTGAATCACACACTGTGTGATTTATTTACTCAATGGACCAAAATAATGAACTGTGAAATGTGACAGATATTTGCTGATCTGCTGTTGGTAGTCTAATGTAATTCAAATTTTGCTCTATTCCGTATAAATTACTTTATTTTAAGAATATTATTACCCCTTATTTTTATCATCCAGATAGCGAAAATGAAGTGTTTCCTGCATCAATGTTTGTGCTGATTAAAAACAATGAAAAAAAAACGCTGGAAAATATAAAATATCGGCGTTTATATTTCTCGTTCAAATGTATAAGCATATAGACAATGCAAAGCTTTAATAGTCAATTTTACACCTTTCTACCTGTATTTTGAGGTTAAATAGCACTCGGTATGGGATATAACATGAGTGTTGGGGGTGGTGGGCTCATGTCCTAGTTAGATTCCACTTTACCAAAAGAACACGATTCAGAGCTGGGCCTCTGAGGGCGTGTGTTCTTACAGCGCCCCTTGCAGAAATGACAGCGGCTCTTAGAGTGTGTTAGGTTTTTCGCCTTTATTATGAGCAACGATTGTCTCTGATAGGAAGGTAGGTGTCTCGCCTGCCTGGTATGTGATTTAAAGTCACTTATATATATATATATATATATATATATATATATATATATATATATATATATATATATATATATACCACCCCCAACACATTCCTGAACAAGATTTTATCACGAAAATGGGCAGAGTTTACCATGAGTACATGGGCTACAATCCTGTGCCATCATTTTGGTTAACATTTTTGTCCTGAAGTTATGAGTCCCTAATTACAGATTTTGCATTAAACATAGACATCATTTTGCTTTATAAAATCCTAACTAAGGCTTCTAAGAAAAATCATTGACAATGTTTTGGAGAAGTAAATGATGTCATTAAGTTGGTGTTGAAACGGTGATCATGGGTGCTTAGCTAAAGGAGAAATACGAAGAACTTTTCAGTTTTATCCCTTAAATCGCAATTATGACATCACCCGTAAGATGACATATGTCTAAATATTAATTAAGGTAAGTTAAGGACTAGTGTTACAATATCCTTAATTGTTCAAAAACATTTGGCACATCTGACTGGATAATACATATGTTACTGAATACATTTGGTATCTCCAGGATGACTGTACACCCCTTCATTGTGCTGCTGATGGTGGTCACAGCGATGCAGCAGCTCTACTTTATAAGTGCGGAGCTGATGCTTGCAGTAAGGCTTCGGTAGGTTATGTTACTTGAAATATAGCTCCTCCGCATTAGTCGAGTCGCCACTCCCATAGGCCCAATAGTCGAACCCTGCAATGTTCTTTCCTGTAAACATTTTTTGCTGAAATGCATTCTTCAGGCCGAGAGAAGCAAAATTAGCTTGGTTGCTATTTCCGAGACATTGAGCATTTTTCAATATGGCCGTCAATTTATGAGGAAATATAGAAAACGACCAGAAGTTGCCTGGTAAACTTTATTGACAGCTTTGAACGTGTATCCTATCAGGAGAGCACAACAGTACTAGTGAATACGCTTAAGCGCGTACCACTTAGCAAAAAACCAAAATGGCTGTCAAAACATAAGGCAGAAAGTGATAAAAGCTGCAGATTCAGTTCGTTTTTTGCATATTTAGTTTTATTTAAAACCATATCTGCTTTTTTATTTATGTTAATTATGATATTTTGTTAGTCATGACCCTAAACTCTCGGAATAAGCTTATCTGACAGTTCAATAACCCCCCAAGAGTCAGTTTGCTACTTTCCCGGGTCCCGTTATAATTTACTTAGAATGTTATTCCCTGTAATATTTTTAAGAATTTAATACTTTGGGGTATAAAAGTTAATTTAATTTGGGCTTTTTTGGCAGTGGCTACATCCAGAACGTTGATCCATTTTCAAAATTCAAGATGGCCGTCAATAATATAAAAATATATTATAAAATCATTATATCATAAATAAATAATTATGTAAAATAGAACAACAAATAGAAGCGGCAGAGATGTGGTTTCTCAGGAAAATGATGAGAATATCTTGGACAGAGAGAATGACAAATCAGAAAGTGTTGGAGAGAGCAGGAACAAAGCGTTTCCTTCTAAAAAGCATACGAAAGAGACAGTTGGAATTTTTAGGACACGTAATGCGGAAGGAAGAGCTGGAACATCTTAGTGTGACAGGCAAGGTCAATGGAAAGCGAAGCAGGGGCAGGCAAAGATTAACATACACAGCAAGCATACGTAGGTGGACAGGAATAGCGGAGCTAGACCTGTTGAAGACCGCAAAGGACAGGAAGAGGTGGAAGTCCATGATCGCCAACGTCCTAATGGGACAAGGCACTTGAGAGAGAGAGCAAAAAGTCGGGTTTAAAGTACATGGTATTCCGAATTTCAAGTGGCCGCTAAAACGTGCCCAAAGAGATTAAAAAAAAGCAGAACGTTGATCAATTTTCAAAATTTAAGATGGCCGTCAATAATATGAAAATATATTATAAAATCATTATATCATAAATAAATAATTATGCAAAATAGCAAAGAGTCGGATTTAAAGTACATGGTATTCCGCATTTCAACTGACCGCTAAAACGTGCCCAAAAAGATTTTTAAAAAATACAGTTAAATTACGTTTTTAACTGATAATTAGCGTATAAGATATATATCAAACCCTTTAATTATTGACAAAGTGTACTTGGAAGGTACAAGTATACTAAGACTCTAAAAAGAGGATCATTGATAGGACTAACCGTCATGTAAGTTCTCTTTTTAATACAGGCTCAGTCTAATGAAAATTTTATCAAGGGCCAACAGGGGCTTCTGCAGGATTTGGGGCACAGGGAGTCCAAAATGTTAATCAGCAATCGGGACTCTTTTATTTACATGGAGTCCAACCAAGTCCATTGGTGAGGACGGGAGGGGGGGTGTAATTTAATTTAACTTTTGCCAAATATTAACCTTATTATTTTTTTTTGTTTTTGTTTTTATATTGATCATACCCTAATATTTTGATTTTATATCTTGATCGTAACTTTATTCAGTATGTACATAAAATTTCCCAGCAGGCAAACGACATTGATTCTACGTCGATTCAATGTTGATCCACCAAAATTAACGTTGATTCAACAGTGAATCAATGTCGTTTGTCTGCTGGGTTAGCTTTAAAACTTCCCATTCTTTTAATTAGGATTGGCACGTGTAAGAATATTTCATCAGTATATAATAGCATTTCTAGTTTTTCTTATTACTCCACTTTTTTTTCACTTTACATTTTAGAGAGTCAATAAACGAAACGTTATACAAATCTTTTGGTTATATACCGACAGCCATTAAAATCTTTGAGGACATATTTTTCAAAATAATTGTTATTTTGAAGCTCTAAACTGGATTATTTTCATATGAATCATTTGTTTAAGACATTGTTGTACAGATTCAAAAATCTAAAGTTCTATGAATAGTTTCAAAACAAAAGTGGCACCAGCTCAACACAAAGTCACAACGGTCAATGGCCGGTACGACCTCCGCTTGCTTCGATGTAGGCAGCAATCCGTTGGCACATGCTGGGGCAATAAACGGGATGGTGTCGTGCAGAATCCTATTCCAGTCTTGTCGTAGTGCCTGGATCAGCTGCTGCCTTGGCCAACGGAGGACTTGTAGTACCACAAGTGTTCAACCGGATTCATATCCGGAGAATAGACAGGCCGGGGTAGGACATCCACCGTTGGGACTCCTGATACACTTGGATCATTTGTGCTGAATGTGAACGGGTCAACCTGATGTAGAGATCCTGGTATGATGTTGACTCTATGTATACTATGTATACCCTGCTTCTATCTAGTTTATTTATAATAAAATCCATTATTAAACAACAAAAATGACTTTACCCATAGGAGTTTAAATATTTAAAAAGTTTACAAAAAAAGGATAAGGATAATCCAACCTGAAGAAAAACGATTCCATGCCTTTTTTTAATTCACAGTGATTTAGTTTACACATACTAGAATGATAATGTCTTTCATTAAATCATCCACAAAGTAATTTTTGATTTAGAATGAAAAACTAGTTGTCAGGACTGAGAAATCCGCAATCAATGTTTGGTTTGATCATAGAGTAGCATTGATGGACAAATTGGTTTTCGTTTTACGTATCATTTACCCTAAAAATATGTTTTATTGTGTGCTATGTCTTGAACGCATGTATATCGTTTTTTACTTTATATATGTATTTACATTTGTTCCAGGTAAAGCCTATTTCAGTTAAAAGTCTTGTAGATTTACAGTTGTGTCCTTGCCCTTCCATTATGTTTTGGATGCCATTTTTATTAAATTAACTTGCAAAAATGAAATAAACGATCGCACTTTGCGTGGATATAAATATAAATATGCAATGGTGAACAATGGAGTGAAGCATTATTTTTTTTTATTTGAATGTATGGCTCTCGCTATTCATATAACAAATTGACGGTCATCTTGAATTTTGAAAAATTATCAATATCTCGTACGCATCAACTGGCAAATAAAGTCAAGCTTATAAGCTTTTCTAATTTTTGTAACCCAGATGAAATAATTTCTTTTAAAAAAGCTTGCAAGATATAACATAGCAAGCTTTGACTATGGGGCTCGTGGGAGTGGCAAATGGACTCAGGAGATGGCACCGTCTGCCACCATCCAATGTCAAATAAGCAGTTTCTGAGAGTTTAGGATCATGACTAACAAATTATCATAATGAACATAAATAGAAAATGCGGATATGTTTTTAATAAGACTAAATTTTGCAGCTATTTTACATACTGCCATATGTTTTGACGGTCATTTTGGCTTTTTTTGCTATATGTAACGGGCTTCAGTGTATCCACTAGTACTGTTGTGCTCTCCTGATAGGATACACGTTCAAAAAAGCTGTCAATAAAGTTTACCCGGCGACTTCTGGTCGTTTTTCTATTTATCCTCATAAATTGACGGCCATATTGAAGAATGCTCAATGTCTCGGAAATAGCAACCAAGCTAATTTTGCTTCTCTTGACCTAAAGAATGCATTTCAGCAAAAAAAGTTTACAGTAAAAAACATTGCAGGGTTAGCGTTCTGGCTACTCGACTACATCATCTGTTTGTTTTCATTTTGCAGTCAAACTTAATGAGACCAGTATTTAGCAAGTGAACACTTTAAACTCACTATTTGTTAACGTTGCATGTGAATTCTCTAATGTTTTAATGGTACGCATATTTATCTTGCGAATGTGAGGTACATGTATATTGTTACCGGTAGGTGTCCACCGTCCTTTCTGTACTGCTGTTGGTGGTCAAATGTATTTTAATTTGTTTTTATTCACTGCACATAACTGTTTTATTGCTTTTTTAATAATTTGGTACACATTCCTGCAAAGTATGTTGTTAACTGAAAACATTGTGACTCTTCAGTTTGGTCGCACACCACTTCATCATGCTGCTGTGGGCGGTCACAACAATGTAGCAGCTCTACTCATTCAGCACGGAGCTGATCCCTGCTGTGGAGACAATGTAAGTTGATCTCTATAATAATTTTTTATGGAGCTATGAGGTCAGTACTCAGTGATTAAACATCAAAATATCATTTACATTGGTAAATATTATATGTTTATCATATAATACTTAAATGATACGTTTATGTAGCTACTGATGTTTTATATTTTTGTAAGAATGAAATTAACGCACAGTTACTGAAAAACTGTTAATTGATTTATTTTTTTTTTTATACAGGCCGACTGGTACACATATTGCTAAAATGTTTGCTAAAATGATAAGGACCGTCTTGCTTTAAGGCAGTTGAGTTCATCAAACATACTTTCAAATTTGTTCAGCTCCACGTGTTTTCGTTTTGTGATTATTCATTGAATCATTCGGTACATCTGTTCCTACAGTGGCCCCTGAAAACAAACATTATGTATCTTCAGGGTGGCTGTACACCACTTCATTACGCTGCTCAGTGTGGTTATAACAATGTAGCAGCTCTGCTTTTGCATCACGGAGCTGATTCCTGCAGTAAGGCTTGGGTAGGTTTTTGTGTGTAACTTGAAATATAGCTCCTATCCACAACCTATTTATTTACATTATGCAGTCATACGTTATGAGGTCAATACTTTGTAATTTAACATTTTAAAATAATCATTTGCAAACATTGCATTTGAATCCTCTAACATGATACCTGAATCTGTTGTGGACTTTATGTATACCTTTTAAAATACACCATATGATCGTATGATGAGATCACGAAAAATAACATAACTAGTATTGCATCACTTCATGGACATACTGGTTCACACACTGTATGACGTATATTTACAAGAGACTAAAATGAACTGTGAGATATGTTGCATCTTTGCCGAATTGCTGTTGGTGGTCTAGTGTATTTTTACTTTGGTTAGATTTCCTATAAATCACAATGTAACAATTATTCCTTAAACACTTGGTCCAATTGTGTGTAAGATATATTGGTTACTGAACATAATGTTTATCTTTAGAATGGTCACACACCTCTTCATTACGCTGCTGAGGGTGGTCAAAGAGATGTAGTAGCTCTGCTTTTGCAGTTTGGAGCTGATCCCAGCACTGAGGACAGGGTAGGTTTGTGTACACTGCATGAAATACATACACTGATGCTCATAAGTTAAGCAACACTCCGATTTTTTCAAAAGTTTCTTCTATCATGATCATTATTTCATTTGTTGGTGGGATTATGCATATTTCTTTCATATTTTATAAATAACTCATTCAAGTTAAATATTTCGGTTAAAGAAATACACCACACAGCTTATTGTAATAATCAAAATGACTTTATTAACCAAACGGTACTAAAATATGCCAAACCATGTGTCAAAAAAGTATGCTCACACAGCAAAAAGGACGTGCTGATTAAAACAGCTTATTATAAAAAGATAAAGTTCGATCATCTAAGAATTAGTTTTAATAAAAGAAGACTGTAGATAATATATGATTAATCGTCTATTATGCAATAAATATCGGGTGTGCTTTCCCTGGTTTTGAACAACAGCTTCACATTGTCTCCTGCAACTTGCCACCAAATTCTGCCAGTCTTTCTTTGAGAGCCGGTTCCATTCTTTATTTACTGCCTGTTGGACCTCTCTAATGTTTCTAACTGGAGGTTGTCTCTCATTTATTGCCCTGTCAATCATATCCTAAGCATGCTCGATTACATTGAAAATTGGTAAATATGCAGGCCAATCCAAATGTGGGATACCGCGCTGTTGCAGCGCGTCTTGCACGGACCATGCTTTCTGGATGGGCGCATTGTCCTGCACCAAAATGATTTTTCTTTCTGGATTTGCTTGAATGTGTGATTGTATGCACCCCAATGGTATTTCGTCTCTGTATTGTTGACCAGGGCGCCTACCTTGAATGACGTATGGTGGCAATTTTTCATTGTTTGGCTGAAATGAACTGGTCCTGGTGGCATAATCGAACCAGATATCTTCATCTCTTGCGTCGGTTAATATTGGTCTACCAGAAAGAGGCTTGTCCAATACATGCTGAGTTTGGCGCCATTTTGCTACCAGCTTGGACACTTGACTTGGTACTGCTTTTTTGTTGCCTTGCAATCTGTCTCTTTGGCACTCCAGCAAGATGGCTTCCTATTATTTGCCATCTGATTACCTCGTTGAGTCCTCTTCTAACCATTGGTTGGTTCAAAATAACAAATTGTGCCCATGAAACTAGCCAAACTGGAAGCTCCTCATGGCATGGCCAAACCGTGTTTATCGCAAGTGGCACCCCCATTGCATATTCTATCGTGTCCAACAGTAAATAGTACTCTAATGTCAGCATGCTGTCCATTTTTGTCCAAGCAGATTTGGGCTTTTCTCATGCCATAAAGTGCACTCCATACTATGACTCTATCCCATCGCAGAACATCCACCTCATCCGTAATACGCCTCTCAAGGTCATCCAAGTCTCGTGGTGGGGTTAAGTACACCTTGGACTTGAGGTTACCTCACCAGAAGAAGCCCAGTGGGGTCAATCAGGTGACTCTGGGGGCCATTCCACCTGAAGATGCAAAGTGGTAACTTGGTCGCCAAACAACTCCATCAGACGATTGAAACGGACAGCATGTTGAAGACTTTTAACTTATCAAACAAGTACGTTCAAACTGTGCATATCGATATGCTGCTTTGGTTGAAACTTCTGGAGAAGATGAGAAGTTCTTGTAACATTGGATGTTCATGACAAAAGAACATAAGTGGCAGATAGCAGGGAACAAGAGGTTTATTGGCAGGTTCTTCATTTGAAAACCATTAACAAGACCGTTTCATGGCAATTAATCAACCTTTTGCGAAAAAAAGTTATCAATATAAAAAATTTATCCTTATGAAGTAATTTGACCCTGCTCAGACATGCGTGAAAAGACACGATAGCCATTGAATCATGACTTCCTTACGAACCTATATGTACATTTACATTTGTTATATAAAATAAAAAATTTTAATTCTGGGTATTTTTCAAATTGTTCACCTTTTGATACACCCTGTATGTTCAAAACTAAAATGATGAACGTGCCGTTTTTTTACCTGCAGAAAGGTATTTTGCCGTATGGTCGAACATATGTTTAAATTTTTTTATTCAATGTGCCTCTTTGTTTTGCAATTGTAGGTTAAATCATTTTGTACAACTTTCTGTAGGATATATCATTTAATGAAACCATTGTGTATCTACAGGATGGACGTACACCTCTTCATTACGCTGTCAAGGGCGGCCACAGAAATTTAACAGCTCTACTCAATCAAGCCAGAACTGAATCCTGCAGTAAAGACAAGGTAAGTTTGTGTATGCATGCATGAACCTTAGTTTAAAAAAACTGATCGAGGGACAAGACATATAAACAGGTCCCATCATACTGGATTTTAACTCTTGATATTTTGCAGTTCTGTAATAAAATGTCTCTCATGGTTTACTGCGCGTTTTATATGAATTGTTCTTTCTTTGCAATTATGTCAGCATGCTGTCCATTTGTGTCCATATATATAGTATTAAAATTAAATTCAGTCAGTTAAAATGAGCATCGAAATGAACATTAACGAGAATAATAATGATGAAATAAATTTACTAGCCATTCAAGCAGTGTGGTAAAAATGTTTCTATATCGTTTGTCGTTGCTATGGAAAAGTTTAGCAGTAGCGATTCTTGACATCCTTTTCTTCAGCACAAATATTACACTGAAGGGCTCTATATTGTTTTTCCGGGAATATAATTAATTTTAGTTCGCCATTTTAAAAGCTCTGTTTGCTGTGTAGGTTGCTTCTTCCCTTTCTTTTCCTCAGTTTTCTTAGAGATTCTTCTTCACTAGTTAGTTGTTCACGAAGTGCATCGTTTTCCATTTCCAGTGAATCAATTCTTTCCTTTAGACCTCCGTTGTACATTATATTCTTGTTTTTTTTTTTAATTTTGTGTTAAAAGTTAAGCAAACGCTTAGTCACAGTTTTGGCGATCACTTCTTGGACAATGTCTTTTAGATCATTTATAGTATTTCTGATTTTATCTTTGATTTCCTCTAGTTTTGCCCAAAAACCAATGGCGTCTCTTCTGTTTTTGTCTTTAAGACCTAACTACATGTATTTGACCTTTCTGCTGGTTAGCTGGTGGATTACTTACTGGTTGCAAATTTCTTTGTATCTGTTGAATTCTTTGAATCTATTTAAAAAGCAAATGTATAAAACTTTGCTGTTAAAACTAATATTGATAAATGTATTGTCGAGGCAATGATGTTGTCTTGAATTAGTGTTACACAGTGCGCACTTCTCATCAATTGTTGTGCACCTGTCAAGATCGAGCGTAAGTAAAGATTCAGCAAAGCTTATTATTAATATTTTTAAAAGTCTTATGACAAAGGTCGTGTCAGTTTAACTGCTTTCACTTGTAGGAAACGCCTATTATATATTGTTTTATGTATCCACAGATCTTGTACTTCTAAACGATTGGTACCTTTTGTAAGAAATTCTTGGAGTGGAATTAGGGTGGCTGTCTCTTATTACTTGGCCGCGTTCTAGCTCCTCCAAGTAATTCATTATTTTGAGCTTGTCCACGAGAGAACCAGCCCAGGGTGGCAAGGTGGGGGTCAGCGGATTTCAACCAAATTTGTTGTATGGAGGCATATTAGGAAGTTATTCATGAGTTAGGAAGGAATCCCAAAAATATCCTTTCTTCAGAGAAATATAGCCCATTATAAGTCATGGCTTATGTAGCCTCTTTGAGACTCCATTTTTACCTTGGAAAAATAATGATATATTTTGTGTAAATTAAACAAAAATGGAGAAAACTAAAAAATATTAGACCTTACAAACATTGAAAACAATCATTTGGCTTGCCACAGATATATGTAGAATTCAGTTAAGACCCTGCTTGGGCGAGCCACACCCATTTATAACACCCCTCCCCCCAAAGTCCAATTTTGACACTACCATCTTTAATTGCATATATCTCCATCTTCACAGGGTTTACAGCTATAAAACTTCATGAATATTTTAGGCAGATATGGATCACTCCAAATAAAGTTTCAAAAGTTACTGCTGTATTAAAACAGGTACTGAAAAATACCCCCAAAGTTGGCCATTTTTAAGGCAAAAAATCGTGGTGGATTCATTCAAGTCTATGTAGACAATGGGTTTGATTAATTTATTAAACCATTTTGCTCTACAATGATGTTACTAAATTAATAGGTCTGGTGAGCATGGAAAGTGGATGTGTACTAATGAATATCAGGTCAGTGGGTCATAGGTCAAGGTCACTGGGCTTCATATTTGTAAATTGCCATATATGGACTTTTTAATTTGTATGGACAAAAAGTTTAGAGAAAATTATTTTAGATTCTATTACTTTGGATAGGCACTGGCAATTAACTTGAGAGTTTACATGATAATTTTAATAAATATATTTTTAATATCATCAATTTAGTGAATACAAATTAAAATCTTAGTTTAGTAGCGATTTCTCTTTGGTGCAATATTTATCATATAGAGATCAGGATATGCCACAGTATTTATGAGAGCAAAGCCAGAACAAATATTTTTTAATTTTCAAGAGTTTTTTTTTTTTTTAAATCATCCACACCACTTTTTGGTGACTATTTATGAGCATACAGTAACTAAAAAATTATTCAAATTAGTTTATTGTTGTCTCAGATGAATACTTACAAATAATACAAAAACAATCACAAAATTATAATACAGCAATACATGCAACGCAGTGCAACATTAGTTGTGATCATTACAAACTATACCATAATGCAGCAAAACAAGATAATTTTCTATACAAAAAGCAAAACTAACACAACTGCAAAATATATCCTGGTGTTATGAAACATCTTTGCAGTTTTATATCAAACATTACAGCTCATAACATCAAAGTTATTAGTACATTCAAAAATAACTGCCGATTTTTTCTTCCTGAATAGTCTGTAACCCTCCTTACTGACATTTCATTCTCATCTTCATGCTCACAAATGCTAGGTTCTGCTGGCCTGTTTCTTGTACCCTTCTAAACTACTTCAGTAAAAACTCCTTTACTTTATTTGAATATAGTTTCAAAGGTTTAGATGACTTTAAAGCTCATCCATTGTGTAACTCAGTGAGATATTCAAGAGGGTGGAGTTCTCTCACGGCTGATGTGCTTAAAGTTTTTCTTTAGTCAGCTGGTTGGCCCACTAAACTTTAATTTAATCAAAAGCTGTTTTTGGCACATTTTATACCTGTGGTCTAAAAAAAAGGACCTTACAATTACCCTTCAGTCTTGGTAGCCAAAGATTTCAGAGAAGACTTCTCTGGACAAAAAAAAAAATTCTTTTGTATGTGATCTTGCTCGGTATAGTCCCAGTTGGCACATTTGCCTCAGAAAAACCCAAATTAACTTTAACATCAGTATCACTCATATTAAAACTGATCAAGGATCATGCATCTCCTCAGCATTTGTTATATTGTGGCTTTCATTTACATACATGCCTTTCTACAACATCCGTCATTTCCACACTAGTTTCAGTTTCTGCAAGGCTTTGGACTCTTTTGCTGACCATAAGATCACTGTGTGTCAAATAACACTTCTCAAATATGCCTGAAATATAAATATAGCTTACTATAGACACATGAAAACACTTATCTCAAAGTTAATTGATACATTGATGAAAAATAAATTATTATCCCATTTGTCCATGTTTTATAAGTAAGACATGGTTTCGAATATAAATTATGATGAGCCTAGCAATTTTGCCAAGACCCGCCCTTAGAGCTTCAATCTAATTCCAATTGTTACCCTTAAATTTATTTTACCCAAATACCCTTAAACCTACATAAATACCCACACAAATATAGCTTAGAAGAAAGAATTATCACAGGTCCTTAAGCTGCAATTTCATTATTTGAAAGGGGGAATTTTTCTTTAAAAAAGAAAAAAAAAAGAAAAAAAAAGAAAAAAAATGGACCGTTTACCATTAAAAAATTACACCTAGATCATTTTTCTGAGTGAACTTTTTTCTGGCTTTTAGCCTGTTTTAAAATACAAACAAACCCGTTTCTTACCTGAACCAAGTGACATTCAAATGGCTTTTTGTCTACAGTGACATCTGCAAGTTAATCCCATGGCATGTTTCGTTATAGGCTCGTTTTTCCCTGTGTGGATGGTTTCCAGCACAAACCAAGCCCATATCCCTGTGCTGGTCAAATGATGTAACCCATTCATTCTCCCAAAGATACTTGAAAATGTCCAATTGCGGTCATCGGAGACAAAAGAATCCACACCTGACAAGAATCAGTTTGCTTTCGTAACTCACGCTGTTTTGCTTCACGTAAACGCGACGGAGATGACTGTTAATATCTCTGCTGCAATTTTTCAATACACTACATGTTTTTTCATATCTGTAGACAGAGTATAAACCACATGATATACGACTTCGTTGAGGAAGATTTGCAAAGAAACAGTCTGCGATTTCCGCCATGTTGGATAATGACGTTGTGTTGTTCTGACGTTAGTACATTAGTTTCACATGATTTTAAAATGTGTTAGATGCTTGTTTTAACCAGAAAAAATTAGAATAGGTAAAATGAAAATAAAAAGCTCAACTAACAGTGTTTTAAACCATTTGTTGACTTGAAAGAGATAGCTGAAGTTGAGTGCACCGATATATGTGTCCGGATATATTTACGAAAAATGAAGAAATTAGGTCATGTTCTATCTGTTACAACGGACAAGTTGTAGAACAGCAGTAAATTTTGATTTCATGTATAAATAGATAAATGAGTTATCTGTTAGTCCTGAACACGCTTTACCCCAAAGACCTGTGAAGATGAAGATATTCTCAAAAATAGAAGGGGGGTGTTCAAAGCATGTGGTTTGTAAGCCTGAGAAAAACGCTTGGTTTGTTACCATGGAAACAAAGAGAGTGAAAAAAGTGCATATCATTTTAATCCCCTATCTTTAGGTTATAATATTTCACCAAACTAAATCATTTAGTGACACCTGTATAAACTTTAAGGTCAATCAATATAACCCTGTTTTTCAGAAGAATTTTTGGTTGATAACCTCCCCAAAATGTCACTGGCCATATCTCTGTAAGTAGGGATTTGTTTCAGGAAATATTGCAGCCTCAGATATTGTTCATATAAAGGTTCAAACACACCAAATATGGTGTAAATCCGTTCACCCCCACCTTGCCGCATTCTCTACATTTTGTCTGGTTTTCTCCTGGACACACACAGATTAAAATCTATTGGCTAGTAATTCTCAAACCGCATTTAACATTTTACACAAATTAGTACGCCGGGATTTCAAGGTGGGCAATCCATTGCTTCATTGTATGTGAGTTAAGGGTAAAATTAAAGATCTAGTATTCCCTCTGTTCTGTAGACACATGACGTTATGGACAAACCACTGCCCTTGATCACAATGTGTGGTGACGGACGCAAGTTTACCATCGACGAAGGAGCTAAAAAGGGCCTGCTGAACATAGACAAACCGTTGTCCGTAGTCGTCATCGTCAGCAAATACCACACGGGCAAGTCCTATCTGATGAACAGGCTTTACGGCAAGAACTCTGGGTTCGACTTGGGCAGCACCGTCCAGTCTAAAACCAAGGGGAGCTGGATCCGGGCCCGGCCCCACCCAAGGGATAGTTACATTAACACCGAGGGCCTCTATGATGTGAAAAACGGGGATTCGTCTTATGACAGTCAATTCTTCCCTCTGGCAGTTCTTTTTTGCTTCGTCTACAACGATCAAGGAACCACTGAAGGCGATACCATCAGAAAACTGCAGTATCCTTTAATACATGTATAAAAAGAACAATATGAAACAGCAACGAAAAAATAACACGTGCTTGATTCTGTATACCTGTACTTTTTTAAAGCATAGTGCCGTATGTCTAATTCATGCTAATACATTCTGATACAAATAATATTTTCCTTGAATACCTTAAATAGCAGGTTGGTTGCAGAATTGGCAGAGCATATTGAAGTACAAACCGGAAACAGCGAGGAGATAGGGGAATCATTCAGCAAGTACTTTCTGCAATTCATATGGGTTGCACGTGACCTCGCCCTTCAGCTCAAAATCGACCGAAGAGCATGCAATCCTAACGAGTACTTTGAGAGCGCCTTGCAATTTAGAAAAGGCAAGAGCAGAACCATTTTTGACTCCAACGCCAGGGAGTGTATCCGGAATCGTTTCCCCCAAAGAAATTGCTTTGTCCTCCAAAAACCACTCGAAGATGAGGTGTTGCTGCGTCTATCTGTCTGTACTGACGCGGGTGGTTTAAAAGTGCAGGGAAATCCGATAAACGGCAGAAGTAAGTACTTCGTTCTTTATTTTGTTAATGTTGTCTATCTTTCTGTTTGACATTGTTGAGTTCGTGCACGTGCAATAAAATATGTCATGTTACAGTTTTTGCCATTATTAAATTATGCGTTTCATAGTTGTTTAATGATAATCCATGTTTTACAAGCAACATTAATTCCTGGTCTTAAAGTGCAATATGTAAACTAGATAAATACAGGTGTAGATTTCGCCAGGTGACTAATAATCTATTTGATGATAGTCTTGATCTACATGTAGTCATACTTTTTTCTTTCAAATAGAGTACGCATCCTTAGCAGAAACGTACGTGCAAGCCATCAACTCTGGTGCCGTACCATGTATTGGTACCGCAGTGGGGACCATGATGCAGGTGGAGTGCCAGAGGGCCTTGGAGGAGAGTGTGAAACACTACAGAATAACGATGGAGAACAACACTGTACCGAACATGCCCCTTTTTCTCCATGAGTTATCAAGCCTCCACGAGCAGGCCAATGAGGAAGCCCTGTGTGTTTACAAGGGTATAGCTGTATTTGAAACTGAGGGGATTTTTCAAACGAAATTACAAGTAAGCATCTTGTAAAGAATAGAATTCAGAATCATATAACAGTGTACCAAAGTGAGTGTTATCAACGGCAAAAGAAATGCCCTTAATGCTTACCAAATAAAAGACGCTACCTGTTATGTGGTCAATAACAAAGGAAAGTTAACGATGTAAACATGTAACAGATGCCTAATAATATCTTAACCGATAGAGTATGTATTTGTTATCCTGTAGGAGTCCCTGTTGTCACTCTATACGCAATTTGTGGAGCAGAACAAGAAAGTCTCATGGGATAAGTGTAGAAAGGATTTGCATAACGCGTATGCCAATATTGCAAAGAAGGTCCAGGCTGGCCACTACACAGGCGCCCGGGGGTACGGGAAGTACCAAGCGGACTATCAGAAGGTGAAAGAGATATACGCCAACACACAATGGAAGGGTCCGTGTGGTGACGAGGAGATGGCGCGGCTCAATGGAGCCAAGAAAAGTGAGGGGAAGGCAATTCTGGAAGCTGATAAGGTGGGGGTTGAGCTATTGATTGTATAGATTGAGTGTATAAATAATAGCAGAATATACCAACAAACGCGGTAGGATAAATTTCCTAATAAATGCGTGAAGCAGACACTATCAATACAATGAACATGTGGACATACATACATGTATATATTACTGGTTGATTGAGGCTTCTTCACTTTTGTCGAAATTTTCAGCACTGAATCCGGGGCTCTCTTTTAGTTACGCTAATACTCAGTCTGTAAGCTGTAACCCAGCAAACACGTCACGTTCGGATCACGTGGCTGGCACGTTGCTACCACATTATAACGTCATAGCCACGGCTTAACCACGTGGTACCAACGTCACGTTATCGCTGGAAAGCTCTTTGCTGAAAGCAGAGCATTCTAATTGAGCAGGAATCAAGCAGAACCAGTGGGAGTGAAGAATTTTCAAAATTCGTACTACATTCGGGAGTAAATTTCAAATTGACCTAAATTCTTGTAAGAATGCCGTTCGAATACTCAGAATGCTTTTGAATCCGCCTGGAATGATTCGTGCACACTTCGGCTGTATTAGCTTTCAATGCAGCTCGAATGTAGTTGGAAAACTAGGAATATGGATAACGCTGTCAGAAAGCAGTCAGAATATTTAGAATACTCTTCGAATGCCGAACGAGTGTAGTTCGATTGCCGGCTGAAATAGGATTCGAGTTGCATTCCGGCTCATTCTAGCAGGATTTGAAGTGTCTTGCCATTTCGGTTCTCCCTCGAACGCGATCGGAATGTTTCGAATGCAGTTAGCATGCCCTAAGAATATTTAGAATGCAATCATATTGCAGTTAGAATTCACTTGAAATGCCATTCAATATTTCTTCACCTAGAATCAAGGAGTTATAACAGAAGGAGATTACACGCGTGGGGGCGGAGCCCGTTTTACGGTCTCTCATTGGTCGGAATGAATAGAACCCAGAGAACAATGGGTGCCTATCTCTGTTACGGTCTCGTTTAAATCTCGTTTGTCGGAAAAGGTGCCTTCGTCTATCGTTTCGAGAGGACATAAACAGAAACGCAGTCAAAAGTTCGTTAAAATGAGAGAAGTACAATGTATTGAGTGCAGAGGATATAACGTTGGATAAGGTTGTCAAAATACAGGTAAGTGCTTTTAAATGCATAACTACACGAAATATGAAGATAAATTGCAACTTTTATGCCGTAGGGTCTCACTGTGTACTGTAAGTGTCCAGCTCCACGTCGATCTCGCGAGGTGGTGTGTGGAGAATAAATATTGCACGAAAAATATTTCCCACTCATAACAAGTGCTTATTAATATAACATCAGATAAAGAAAGTTTGGTCTTTATACAGTTGCAATTGTTTAGTAATTTGTGGCAATAGCATAGAATAAAACTTAGGTGCACTCTCAGTAGCCGAATATCAAGCAGATGCATAGGCCGCCATCTTGTTTATGTTTCGGAAAAAAAAATCACTCCAAAAGACATTTTCCCCCTACTTTTTGATACTTGTGTCACATGACAGTCATAAAATTTAACTAATTGGTATGTGTGCAATACATTTTCTTGAGCAGTATTGTTGTTTTTTTTTTTTTTTTTCGATTTTATATTTGGTCTAGCTTGAATACGACAAGGGCCAATTTTCACGAGTCCAGATCAAAAACTGTTACGCTTGTTACGACCAAAAGCCTAGAATTTTTTTGCACTTTTTAAATGCGTGATTATAAAGATTTTGGTGTGTTTAGATTCTTGAACATCTTGGTCGTGGTTTGGTATACTAGTATATTGCATGAATATTGCTCCAATATTTCTTGAAAAAAATAACCCGTTTTGTTCAGAATACCAATTTTTTACTTTAGTGTTATGGGTAAATGTACCATTTTGCCTGTACTGTTTTCGTGTTTAAGGCTGTATTTCCAGAGCTTTTAGATCGATCTATCCCCGCGGGGAGTCTTACTAGATTACTGTCAGATAATCCGGCTTAAATGTCCGTCCCGCCTACTACAAGCTGTAAGGGGGTAATTAAATTTCGTGTCCGCTCGGCTGACAGCTATTTAGCGTGAACCTCCAGGGAGTTAGGTCGATCTAAAGTAGATCGATCTAATCTCTGGAAATGGGGTCTAAAACTAAAAAAACTTAACATGACAGTTGGTCATCATTTTTCTTCTCACCATGGTGGGTGGCTTTGGAGTGGTAACTTTGTTGTTAAAGTAAGGTGCTCAATTATTTTGACTGGAAAAGTTTTGCCTCCACCCAGCATATTCCATCATGGCGGTCTAACAGGAAGTTTGACTTCACAGTATCTTTGGTATAGTTATTTTAAACTTATTTAGTCTTCTTTTTACATTTATATGTTTTAATTCATACTTAACCTTTGAAAAAAGAACACATATGAATCCCGGTGTGGCGTGTACCGCCCGGAGCGTTCTGCTCATGCGCACAAAGCGCAGGCAAATCTGAGAGACTACCGGCGTGTACAGTCCGTCTATATAGAGTCGCCAATACATTCTTAGCCTTTAATAAACACGCTCTGTTGAGAACATACTGCAAATTCAAACATAATCTTTAGAAATATTCATATCTTAAAGATCTTCACCTCTACTGCTATTTCTCTCAGGTGGCCATATCAACACACTAGCCTAGTAAAATCAATACTAAAATAGTAGCCAGCAGCTGAATAACGACGGCCCGTCCACGGTAGGTTCATCCATGCGTCGAACTGAAATTTGACGCTGATTCTCTATCAAAATTATCAATTAACACATGTGAATATATAATGAGGTAGGAAATGAACTAGCCGAATATAACAGTACAGGTGAATAACAACGGATCATTCACGGAACGGCTCATACACGCTGCTGCTGCATGTACAATCGGTCAGGACGGATGGTTCACGCAGAACGGACCGTACACGTGACACCGGTGCTTCTTAATTTAAAGTCTTAAGGATTTAAGTTCACCTAGGCGACAATTACTTTACCTGATCTCACTACACATCTCCCTTTGAGTCAAGGTGTGTAAGACGCACCTTATTGTGTAAGACACCTCTATAATTAAGGGGTACTTGCTTCTCTACTGTAATTATACTTTGGCATGTTAGGTGGCAAGCTTGGATGTTTCAGTTCATTTTATGAAAGAAGCTATGCCTTGGTGGTTACAAAAGAATAGAACTCTATTAAGGTTTATTCATTACTTGAAAGTAAATATTTCATCTTGCAGTGTTGAAACAGAAATTCTCTCAAAATTGATAATGCATTTGACATGCATATCAGTTTTCAGTTGTTTTTTTTTCTTCTATTATAGATATGGGAGAAGGCTGCATTGAATATATGAATTATGGTCAGGCTGGAAAAAATTTAAAAATATCAATGAAAAAAGGAGGTCAGTGTGTCTGGGGTAAGTTACTTTTGTTGTAATGCCTATGATGCATTAAACATTTACTAACAACAGTACGCTTTTTAAAAAATTTTCACCAATTTCAAAATACAACAACCTTGGGCATTTTCCTTTTAGCAACCAGCCTCTCTGAAATCCCTTTTTGTCCTGTCAGAAGAGTAGGAACCAGGGCGGATTTAAATAATTTCTTGTAATAAGTTCAATTTCTTGGGGTTATGAGCCTGTGATCATGAATCTTGATGTTCTATATAAATTTAGTTGTATATTGTTCATTTATGTGGTGAACATTATTTCAGTCAAGTTATAACAAGACGCATTAAACTTATTAACTGCGCATTAACTGCGTAATTCAATAATGTCTACGTGGATACTAGTAGTTCATAATGCTATTATTATGTGTTTTTTTTCTATCCTACAGGTTTTTCTGTTTTCTGAGTGCCATGGCATTGGCAAGGCAGAAGAAAAGGTCCTGAAGAAATTCTCACTTGAGTTGCCCTTTTTGGAGAAGAAACTGGATAAAACTGGCCAACACAGACTGCATTAAATTAATAGTGCTCCTTCATGACATTTTAAAATATTTTCAGTCACCTAACTGACTCTATACATTTCAAAAGTGGACATAAATTTTATGTTACTGTCATGTGAAAAAAAATTCAAAACCTATATATAATTTGTTGAGTGCCATGGTATAACAGTCTACCTGATTGCCAGTCTTTAAAGCAGTCACTTACGTACTGGCCCAGTTAATTTTTTCAGCTGTAACATGTACTCCAATTCATTTTATAAATGTTCTGACTAAGTGTTGTCTTAATCTATAAAACATTTTGAAAATCCCATGTTTTTTATCCTATTTGTAAGAATTAGCCACTTTATCTTCTAGGATTTTTTTTTCATTCGGCCCATTAGATTCTCAGACCTTGCTGGCCTGTGAGTGAAATAGTATCTGGCACAGACTGGTATCAGCAAGTCAGATAAAACAATATATAATTATTTCTATTTGCACGGTTGAAAAAAAAAATGCCAACATAGACTGCATTAAACTGGAAAACTGTAGCAACTTAATCATTCTTATGACTTTATTAATTACTGCTTATGTATAAAATTTTGTTTTTGGTTTTGTTCTTCTATTGATATGATAAAATGGTTTTACTGGGGGCGTCTCGATAGTCCGAAGGATCATTGGTCCGACGGTTCATTGGTCCGAAAAGTGGTAACATTTTCATCGATTTTTTAATCAAGGGTTCATTGGTCCGAAGGTTATATGGTGAATATTCGGACCAATGAACCATCGGACTATTGAACCTTCGGACTATTGCTACGGCCCCGGTTTTACTCACAGATGCTACTATCATGATGCTTGAGTATAGAGTTGACTTAAAAGATATTTTAAGTTTATATAGTAAATAATAGTTTGAAATTCTATATTCTCATCTTTATTTGTTTCACTTTAAAGAGCTCAGTTAATACTAAAATTTCTGATATATTTTGTACATAAATATATTTAAGAATGAATAAAATTTATCCTTAATGTTAAGCACTGTGCATTTGTTTACCGACAAATATGAACAGTGTTAGTATGTGTCAAAATAATCCTGAAAAAAAGGAAGATTTCCAAGATAAAGAAATTTATAACGAGTATTCAGTAAACCGACATGCCTTGGCATTGCCTCAACCTTTGGTTAAAATTTTACTTTAATGCATTATAATATTAAAATTATACTGAGAGAAAAAAATACTTTACAGTAAGAAATTTAAAACCAAAGTCACAAAGCTTAGGCACTGTCACAATGTATATGTTTACGGGACTGGAGGGTCCATTCCCTTCAAGCACATCGTCCAAATAATTACCTGTGAAAAAATCGTCAGCATACAGCGCCGCTTTGACACTACTGATCTCGAATTCTTACGCGAAATAACGCATGTGAAATTAATCTCCAAGCTGAGGAGAACGATGCAGACGAAACCTTGAGACAGGAGGCCCCTCGTAGCTAGCTCCGCCCCCCGTAACAGACATCGGACAATAGAGAGGCTTATGTGTAATCTCCTTCTGTTATAACTCCTTGCTACAATGCACTTCGAAAGTTTTGAGCACTAGCGAAACAATCGGGCCGGCCACGAGAATGGGTAAAAATATTTGGAATGCACTCTCACCGTCACGGCGTCACCCGGTCTGTGCCAAAAACTTTTTGGACTACTAGCCCTTCGGGCTAGCAAGGTCTAAAAATTTACGAGCCCGAACCAAAAAACACTAGCCCGAATATAAACAATTCATTTAAACAGTATATGTAGATGTTTTAAGAAGTTGTGTATCAAAGTAATTTAAAAACCTTGTTAGGTGAATAACAGAGTCAGTCAGGTTGGTCAAAAGGCTTTTATTCAAGTTCATGGGATTTTGCAGCATATATTGCCAGATTTTTATTAACTTCAGCTTCGGTTATTTCTTCTTCTGAATAGTAGTCGCTGACATAACTGTCTCCAGCAGTATCTGGCAGGTCCTGAAATGTTTATCATTGCTTTTGTTACATATTCAAATCACTATTTTTGTAATGTTTTAAATATACATCTTTCTAATTTGTGCCATTGTTGTTAAGTCAGCTTACCAATTTTTTTCAAAATAATACAAGGACATTTACCTCTTCCATTTCTCCCTCTTCTTCATCACTCTGATATAAAAGAAAGGAGTTTTTAAAGTCAAAATGCCAGTAATGAATTAAATAAGTCCTCTGTTTAAGATACAGAATTACCATACATTCAATGATAGGGCTGATAATATTGCTTATAATAAACTCAAAATGTCTTAACATTAACACTGTTAATGCAATAATTATGAACATATTCAGTTAAAACATGCACCTCTACAACTCTTGGCATATTGGACAGCAGGGGTTCAGACTCTCTGCTGGTGGATGGCAGAGATTCAGGCTCTGTCTCAATGGAAATCAAGCCACGGCTCTCTGCTAGTGGATGGCAGAGATTCAGGCTCTGTCTCAATGGGATTCATATCGCACTCTCTGCTGGTGGATGCTGATGACAAGGGTTTGGGTCTTGTATACCCAACTCTTCTTCTCCGTCCTGAAGGACTTACCTAAAGGAGAACATAATTCGTAATTATAATTCAACTTAAACAATGTAAAATAAAAATATTACAACAGGGTCAAACAAAAATGGGATGCTTACCATCCAGTGATCAATGGAATTCTTCGGATCAAATGCTTCCACTGGTGGACTGCATGTTTCTACCACCAGTATATCATTCCGGTTTGAAGTTTGCAGGTGGCCTCTTCTCTTATTTTTGGTAAGCTTAGACCTTGAGAAAGTTGTTTCATTGTTGACACTTGTTGGAGGTAAGGTCAGAAGTAAGTCCATCACAAGGGAAATGTTTTTGTATTCCCTAGCAACAAGTGGTAGAACACTGGTCCATGTGAGCGATTTCAGATTGCTTCCATGTCCAAAAGATAACTCAACTGTCAAGACAGCTCAATTAATAACAATTTTTAGCACAACAATAAATGATACATTAATACTATTCAATAAATGATTTCTCTCTCATTACTTGTTTATAACAATTACTTACCTATTGTACACATAAGACTTCAAAAACACCCATTCTTTTAACAGCTCAGACAAGCTACAGTCACTGTCAAAGCCACCATTTACTAGTGTATTCAACATTCCACTGTAAATCTCCTTCAGCATTTCATCTCCATAATCTACCGGTAAAAGAAAATGGTGTCATTAACATTTTTAAGATGACAAAAAAAGCAAGACTGTATACTTTTCTAAAATGTCAACAAAAATGTCATTAGATATACAAAACAAATCATATTACAACTGAAATTTCATTAACATATGAGTACAAATTTTGCAATTATATAATCAAGCAGTACTGTAAAGGAAAAATAATTTCTATTATCTCCTGTAAAAAAATAAAAGGTTAGTGTCATAACAACATGCAAAGAACATAAATTATTATTAGTAAAATCAAAACAGTAACTGAACACATTCTGTTGTGTAACCTGCTTCGTTGGTTTCTGGCCAGTTTCTAAAAGATGAGATGGCACTGGCTTGAACAATGTTGGTCTTAGGAAAGCGATTCTCAAGGCTGTTTATGAGCTGCTTGACCATTGGCTCATGAAACCCATAGCCTGTGTCTCCAGTCAATGACTCGTCCATATATGACTTAGTGGCCAGCAATGTAAGAACTTCCTCATTGGGCCTAGTATTGGAATTTAAATATCATCAGAAATACAATTTAACAAATTAATACATCTTACTTAAGACTTTCTTAGATGTTAGTAATTACTAAGTAAAGAAAACCTGTTTATTTCATTAATATGCTTACATTGGTTTCATGTGAATGAGAACACCTTTTGTAGCCTCTAGGTACCTGAAGCTATCTGCAAGGGAAATCCCCCTCTCTTGCATCTTCAAGGACAGTTTCATCAACACAGCAAGGATAAACTGAAATAAACAATGAAATTCAAATGCCAAGATTAGATTTAGGAATGTATTGAATGAATAGTTTCAATGAATAGTTTTCAAAAACTGGTTTGAGTAACTTGGTTATATTATTTTTAACATGGTTAGGACTTCCAATTTACAAAAAAAAAAACATTATTCAAGCTTTATTAACTTCAAATTTGAAATATTGATTTAGGAATGCACCTTTTATTTTCATTATTAATAATAATTAACCGTATTTAAAAAATGTAAAACATTGAGTTTAAAACCTAAAATTGTCTACACAGCCTTCTATTCATTATATACCTTGAGATCAAGGATGAATCCCATGACAGAAGTATTTTTCATGAGTTTTACCAGCCCCTGTGCCTTTGGGGTGGTATGGGAACTGTTTTCCAGATGAATTTTTATTGCCCTGTAGCCTTTCAAGAAGGCAGCTATGGCCTTGCACAGATGGGGCAACCAACGGGTGCCCCCCACCCTAGTAGGCAAAATGCTGGTAATCCCCAGCGTGTCAAAGGTCTTCAACGTTTCCCGCTTCTGTTTTGGGCTCTTTCTATAAAAATAGTAGATCTACAGTCCTGCAAAATAAGCAATACTGTCACAATCAGGTTACAAACTAATTTAATTATTTTTCCACATATTTATTGCACTTGTACATAGGTACTCTTAAGAAATTAATTCCATTTTGTAATGATAATGTAACCAGTTTACTGTTTACCCATTAATAAAGTGATGGACTTTTCATTCATTTTTGATTTCTTCACTGCATCCTTAAATGCAAGCTCTAGCCTATGGGCTGTGCAGTGAATGATTACGGTCTCTGTATTCTTAGAACTCACCATAGATGCCACACCAATACTTTGGCCTGAAGCACAAATGTCATAATCAGTAATAATCACATAAAGCTGAGTGTTACAACATGCAATATAACATATCCATGAAAGTGTAAAAGTGAAAGGGAACATATTTCAGTGTTTATGATCTTTTGAATTTTAAGATAAATTTAAATGCACATATCACAAATGCCTAAACTTAAACTTTATCATGATATACAGACTTGACATTTAATATGGAATATTTCAGTTTCGAAGGTGTGCCTAGGTAGAAATGCGTTCTTTTTTCTAAAAACTAATATCTCATATAAGATATGTGAATGGAGAAGTGTGTAGTCAGGTGTGTCGCTTCCAATTAACTGAATACCAGGTTTGTTACGCTGCTGCATTATGTAATATGAAGTAATTTAATTGGGTAGTGCTCCTTTGGGCAGGTCAAAGCTTGGCTTTGTCAAAGCACGGTTCTGTCAANGCCATATTTGAACCACGTAGACAATATGTGGGTAGGCCATTACTCGCCAAATGAATGGCCTACATGTCCTACAACAAAACTGGGCCAAATTGGACAGATTTCGACCGATGCCTGGAATGTTATTCCAGATTGAACTCTAAAAACATATCCCAAGGAATGCCTTGCCGCTTGAGAGCGCTGGTAGCAGCCAGAAGAGGTCAGGCGTAACAGCGACTGTTACTGTGACTAAACACTGGCATGAGGGTCCTTTGTGGAGCGTGTAACTCTTTTACAGACAATAATTTGGAAAATATGGAGATCTAAAATATCTCATTTAATGGTTGCCGTATGAAGTAGAAAAGGCAATGTGTTTTTGTTTGCTTCTCTGGCGAATTCCATTAATGAACTGATGTCACAATGACATCAAAGAGATAATTAAAAGTTATTAGAACACGATTTTAATCCTTATTTTCATTTATCAGTCAGTAAAATAGGAAAAAAACTGATGAAAAATGATTTGGAAAAAATATTCCATATTAAATGTCAAGTCTGTATATGCCTGTATAGGCAAACAATTTGACAATTTTCCCAAAACAAAATATGAATGAGCAGACAGTCTTCTCATTACATTAGAATATAGAACTATAATAACTTCCATTTCATCACCTTGCATGTTAGCAGCACCATCTGCACAGAAGCCACAAATTTTGGGCCAGTGATCTTCTGGACTTGAAAAGTTTTCACATGTAGAATCAATAAAGGTAAAAATGTCATGTCCTGTAGCCGACTCGGGTGACCCTAAATACAAAATATTAACTTTAGGTACTTGGCACAAGTTTGCAGGCTATGGTAAATAGGGTAGACTGTCAAACAGCTCATTTATCCTTACAGACCATACAACCAGAGATCATTAAAAATCCGTGACAATCAAATTCTCTTCTTAAATTAATAAAATACTTGTAGATTTTTTCCAAACAACAAACTTTCCCTTACACTTAGAAAGTACATGTAAAATATTGCTTACCAATTCCCAAAAAACGTTCCACAACTTTTCCTTGGTGACATGTCCTCATGAACATAGATTCGTATTCTTCCTCGGTGAAGTCGGAGGTTCCATCAGCTGTTATGCTTACAAAATTTGCACACTTGAAAATGTCGCCCGTCTCTTTCTTTTCTACTGCTGCAATACTCTTTACGAATTCAGCCGCCTTTTTGTCATTGATGTAACTGACCCCCACATCGAGCCCCTTCGCTGTGTCCAATTTACAAAGTAAAGTGAAAGTTTTAAAACTGAAATGGTGTTTTGCCACCGCGTGAGCATTTCTAAACAGAATGTTAAACCGGTCTCTCTCGTGAGCTTTGAGCGATTGCAGTGTCCTGCCAGCCTGGGATTCAGCAGGTCTAGTACTTTCAGAAGCCTGTTTTATGGAAACTGCTCTTTCGTGACATTTAGATCTTTCATGAGACTTTATCGCCTCTATCCGGAAGTTGGTCGTCCCTCTGACAAAGTTGTTAATGGAATCTGACGTGCCGGCGTGCTCCTTGCATAAGAGGCATGCCATGACACCCTCTTCTTCGTCATAACTCAGCCAGGCTCTACCATCCTTCCAGGATGGCTGGAATGACCTTTTTCTTTTTTTTTTTTTTTCATAGGCATCCGAGCTTTTTGCATGTCCAGAGGCCTTTTCTTTTCGTTTTTTTCCAGGTATGGAGCCCTCCCGCCATTTTAAAAACGACATGTTAGCACGTGTTAGACGATGAATAAATTTACACTAACGCGCGTATACAAACGATCGTAAATACAACAACATAGCGCAACGCAGTAATGTAATATTATGTTAAGTCTTTATACGCGCGGTTATGCCATGCATCATAAACGTAAACACTCCACGCTCAATCGACGAATGTCAACTTAGAGTCGGGGACTAAGAAGATTGGAGACTGATAGCCGTTCGGGCTAGTGCTTTTTAAAATTTCAATTTTTTTACTAGCCCGATGCCATTTTAGGTGGGCAATTGCCTCGGGCTAGTGCTTAACGTCGCAGACAGAGTGACTCAGAAATTTTAGAATGCTCCTCGAATAGGCTATCCAGGAACGTACAAAGAATTGTCTTTCCGACGGCATTCTTGCTCATTCCGCCTCTAGTGTGACCCTTGGCTTTAATTTTCAACCCCATAGCACTACTTATCACTTCACATTGCACTTGATCCAAGTCAGCTGAGCTAGAACATATTTACAGCAGCTGATAAAAATGACAAAACAAGATCCCCTTGACCTTGTAGACTCTTCATGTTTCACACCATTACTCTTCATGCATTCATTGCTATCATAAATTCCCTGTATGGCTTGGTTTCGATATCATTCACCAAACCTCCAATAATGAAAGTGACACAATACAAATTAAGAGAGAATGAGAAAATATATTTTACCCTTCTATTTTATTGACTTTGTACATAATACAGTCACGTGGTGGGTTGAATGTCACAAGGTAATGGGGAGTAAACGATTATCTTATCTTATGACTTTTGGAAATTTGAGCCTGCTGTCCTGCACGTAAGCCACTTAGACATTGATACATGTAACAGCTAGTTGAATCTTGTGGGACTGCAGATCTGTTTGTAGACCATGTGGACATTGTTACTTGAAGCAGGTATTGAAGTTGTTTCATCTTATCATTTCATTTAGGGAGTATCCCAGCAGACATAGTGATATTGGATCAACGTTGAAAACAGGTTGGGGCGTTGATCTACATGTACTTAAATTCAACGTCGAATCAATGTAGATCTAGTCACATTAAAACTCTGTCACAATGTGACCTTGATTCAATGTTATATTTTGAATGTCGTGATGCTTGACATGGATCGTAATTTAAAATATTATTGAGTAGATGTAGAGTCAGTATTATTAATTATTAAAAACGTGATACGATGTTTAAATAAAGGCCTATATATGAAATAATGTGTTAAAATGAATTTACGGCAGCTGCATGGTATATGTTGCCATGGGTCTATAATTAGTGCTAGCCTATTAACATTAATAACAGTGCTGCATAATCCACCACAGTCTTGTTTTACATTACAACATAAATTTACTACAGCGCTGGCCAATCTTGTGCGGTGCAAATTGTAGAATCTTCGGACTATCGGTACCGAAATAACCAGCACATGATGAAAACTTAAATAAACTATTATACTGAATACCCTCCATCATCCTGATATTCTATTGTTCATTACTTCCGGAAAAGATTAAATAGACATCAGTGCTGTAACGAACTTTATCAGACAAAATATGAAAAACAGTGCTTTAAAGTAAAAGTGATAGTTGTTTGGTGTCTATAGTGAACAAGCAAATTTTCCTAACTTGTTTTTCAGAAATACATTCTAAGAAACTTCCCCGCAAGGTCAACTTACACAAGGATGATTAAGACAAGCTGAAATGTGATTGAGTAAAGTTAATGATGTTGATAATTCACGGTTTCCTGTAATAGATAGATCGATAGACATAACAGGCTAAGGTGACCATGACTTTCTTGTACCGTGAATATATATATATACGGAGTTAAAGAAATGCCCATTTGTTAAGACACCACCTAATGTCACCAAATTTACACACATTTAGCATTGGATGTTCTCGTTAAAGGTTACGTGTCTAATAGCGTGTTTGTCTACCGCGTACTGTAATTATAACCTGTAGGCGCCGCGGCCTGCCTTCAACAAAGATAATTCTGTTTTGTGGAATATTGTCCCATTCTTCCTACAGAGCTTGGGGAAGTTGATCCAGATTATTAGGAGTTTCGTTCTTCTTTGCATTGCACACTTCAATTAATGCCACAGTATGCTTAGTATGTTTAATATCAGGGTCAAAGATGGGTGTTCCATCCTCTGAACATTGGGTTTCTGCAACAAATCACTCAGCAGCCGAGGACTGTGTGCAAGTGCATTTCCACGAAGACGCCTGCCCTGAGGTCACCTCTTACAAATGGAGTGAGATATGTGTTGAGACTGTTTCAGTGAATTGCCCCAAAAACATTCTTTTCCGGAATAAACAATGCACTAAGACCATGGGCTTGGAATTCTCTCCAAACGTTGTCTGACCTGACACCTCAGGCGATATTATCCTGCACAAACCTTCCAAAAAGCATTCTGCAACATGTCTACGGGCCCTAATTTGACCATCGAAGGCATATAATACCTTGATTTTCAGCATAACCTACTTGTTCCTAGTGATGGTTGACCAAGTTCTGGTAATTCTGGGGGTACTAAACCTAGCATTGCCAACTGATACCTTACTCCATCTGCAAGAGGGGAGTTCAGGGGTGATCCAGGCTTCATCATGACAGCACACTTGCACACAGTTCTCGTCTGGTAAGTGATTTGTTGCAGAAACCCAATGATCTGAGGCTAGAGAAACTATCTTTGTGCCCTGATAATAAACCTACTGAGCACCCGTGGCATGAATTAAAGTGTGCAAACCAGAGTAGAACCAAACTCCAAATAGTCCGGACAAATTCCGCCAAGATTTTTTTAGAAAACATTGGACAATATCCCACAAAACAGAATTATTATCCTTGTTGAAGGCAGCGGCGCCGCCTACAGGAGATAATTACAGTACCCGTTTTCAACGTTGATCCAATGTCACTATGCCTGCTGGGACTTTTCTTTCAGATATTCCCCGTTTATTTATATTTATTTATTTATTATTATTATTTTTTTTTTTTTTTGAAGGAATGTCGATGTAAGCAATCCGTCTTGGCTACAAATTAAGTAACAAAACTAGGGGTCCGTGTTACAGAAAGTCCGCCCACCATATACATGTGGTTATAACGGTTAGTCTGACCTAAGTGGATTAAAACCTAGGGCGAAGCTTGCCTGTACAAATGGATGGGAAGCGGACTGTCTGTCACGGGGGATTCTCTGTCACGTTACACTGGCTTGTTGGCCTCTTTGCAACCCCACAAACGAAAATGTGTGTACTATTTGAATGGATATTTATTATATATGCTATAACATTGCCATTTGGTACGGTTGAGAACTATGATTCTGCCAGTCAAAATTCTAATTTCAAGAGGGTACCAGAAATTGAATGGGGGGTCCTGATCTCCCTTACCATCCCTCTAAATCCGCCACTGTAAATATAAACATGTAGTCTATCAATAAACACACAAATTCCTAGTATGACACAGTTGACCACGTGTGGATTTGATTGACGGCGCAGGTTTACATATATGGCGCATACCCGTAGATGAAGAGTTTTTACTGTTGCTTTTGTACCATGGATCCAACCCAAGGCAAAACAAAAAATTAATTGTACATCTCATTTATTTGTTCGAAGGCTTTTACCACACCTTATATTCTTTTTGCGACTTTTATCTCTTATATGCAACTATTTTGTTATGAAATAACGATCTGAAATTTAAAAAAAAGATGTCAAGTTGATAGTTTCTATTGATAGGCCTATACTTTATCATGTTTCATGATTATCTAGCTTGGTCGGTTAAGAAGATATACATGTCTGCCCCCCTCCTTTCCCACACTTATTTCAACCTGTAAGATTGGTAAGTCGGTAGTCTGGCTCGAGGGAAATAAAATCTCACTATCTCCACAACTGGTTTCTATCAAGCTCGTTCAGAACGTACGACAAACATATAGCTCCTCGGGCCAGGAAATCAGGAGAGGGGGAATAGAATGGAACATGTCTTCTCAATATGGAAATCTATATATTTTTGGTAATTTCCTTTTTAACATTTACAAAACTTTAAAATACCCTTTCTCGAATTAATATCATGTTCACACATTTCTGTAAATATCCTGAATTAAAATACTAATGTAAAATATCAGAGCCTTGATTTATGAGGAGACCTGGGTTAAGGGCTTTAATTGTGCTCCTGCACCCCCTAGAGCTCCCTCTTTGTTGGGAGAATATCATGGCTTCTAAGAAGAGGGAATCTTTTACCTTTTTTAGTTGTTTCAATTTAACATTTCCAAAATATTTTTTCATTCCATATTAATGTAATTCTTCACACATTCTGAAAATATCCCGATCTAGTCCACACGAAAATGCAGTAGTATCGAAGTAGCAAAGAAGCATTAACGCAGTAGTGGTGTGAAGCATATTTGTAGTAGAAATGCAGTATAGCCTACTGCAATTCTACTCCATAAAGTACATAGGTTTGTGCAGAGAGGAGCATTAATGCAGTACGTAGATTAGCAGCATGATAGAAGCAGCATGTTTCAAATATGCTAATTAGCACCCAAATCGAAGCAGATTTGAAGCACGTTTGCAGTATGATTGCAGTAGTCTAAGCATGTTTGCAGTATGATTGCAGTAGTCTACTGCGCTGGAGTATCTACTGCGTTTTCGTGCGGGAGCTAGAGGAGAGTATTATAAACTAAACACATCTTGGCAATAACCGGTAGCCAGTTAGCCGGCAGAGTGATTTAGTTATTATGATTAACATTTATATTTTTATTAATATCAAACAATCTTTACTGTTTGCAGGTATACTTGTTTGGAACCTTATAGTAATGGTGCAAAGAAGTCATACTTGTAAAACCCTACAATATTTTTTTCAAATATCAAACTTTATTAGATGTTTGTTTATTACAATATTAATAGAACCATATGATGATACTGAATTGTTATGAAGACATGACGGAAGCAGGGTGAGCATATATGCTTGGAGTTTTGTCGGAGAGGGATATTTCTCGAGTTCAACTCACTGCCCTGTGAACTGTGAAGCCATATTGTTGCGGCCTGAGATGCCGCATCCATTACGTTGTGACCTGACCTGCCAAAAGCAAGTCTGCGCCTTCTTTTCACCTTTCGGATCTTCCACATAAATCAAGAAACATAGTATCAATTACAAGTGCTCGGGTGGGGTGGAAGCATGAAGGGAATAAATAATTATAAGCAGTATCCATGGGTCACAAGGTTACTGTGCAATTTATCTCTTTCAATTTATGCTGTGAAATATCACCCAACTAACTGTTGATCTCGCGTATCAACCAAATGATTGGGTTGCTTAACTGCAAGTAATTAACCCTCTTCCCTCCCACGAACGTCATATTGGCAGGTTTGCAAATAAAGACTATACCGCAGAAAAAGTTTGGGGCCCAAAAGATCGAGAGCCAGCTACGGACACGTTTAGGGAACACGTTTGTACACGTTTTGATGGACATTGACAGGTGTAGGACCAGAGCAGAGCTTCTTGTAAACAGTTTAGAACCAAAGGACGTCGACCGAATTTGGTTTGAGGACCAGAAGAGAGTCTTATCACCCTTTTCGCACGGTATCTGAGCGGAGGTAGATGTTGGCCGTGCGAAATCGCACGGATATCGTATGGATATCAGGACATGTAATGTAGACATACTCGGCATGGCCCGTACGTAGCTGTTTACGATTACAAAAAAAAAAAAAATCGTACGAACCATTTCATCTCACGGCGCCCATGTAAATGTAATCTAGGCTTAAGTTCCTTGAAAATTCTCTGTCCAGTCAGTGAGACCGCGGGCAGCATTGAAGCCAAAGTTAAACGCTAATACTCGGTCTCACTTTAACGTAAGCTCTTTGCTGAGAGCAGAGAAGTCAGGATTAATGATAGATATTCAGCCCTGCTGACAATTTTTGTTTTTCATACGCTTTGTGACTGCTTACTTTTCCTTTGTTACGATTACGTCTGTGTCACTCACGGATCCAACCAAGCTCTAGGAGACTCTTACATGCATCATTACAAGGTTTTCATCTTCATTGCATTTAAATTAAGTCTTGAACACAGTTGGCCATGGCGGTTCCCATCATTGGTCACTCTTTTGTTCATAGGCTTCGTTCGGATCTCAACCAAGGTAGGGACAGGCGCACGGAGAAAGACTTTGGATTTTCCAACGTTGTACACTGGCACAGTGTGGGTGGACTAGCTAGGTACGACTTGGATGCCCTTAGCCAGGTCCACCCCGCCTTGGGTCGAATTACCTTTCTGACTTGGATATTTCTCCGTTGGATGTAGGTAAGAGCATTGAGGACTTCGCTCGGAGCCTTCATGAGGAATTTGGCGTTTCTCATATCTCAATGATCAAGTTGAACAACTTCATACTTTTCTTTCAGATATCGCACAGAGACATCAGTTTATTTCTTTTTGGAAGAATGTCGGTCTAAGCAATCCGTCCTAGCTACACATTACTGCAGACGGGGTCCATCTGTCTGATGTCGGGCAGTACATGCTGTACCGCAGCTTGCGAGGCCCCATCATCAGGAGGGCACCCTGCCTTGTTGGCATCTTTGCAGCCTCACAAATGAAAATATGTGCACTATTTGTTTGGATGTGTATTATATATGCTATGACATTACGTAATTTTAATTGATTCAACATAACTTGTTTCTGTCCTTTACTAGTACTTCTGTCATTCTTTGCTAGTGGTTACAAAATGTTGAATTTGACAAATTTCAACTTTCTCTGGGAAGCTGTAATTTTGCAATGTGATAGCTACACCATCACAGAATATCATTTCATCAAAAGGGAAACAGCAGATGCCTTTGTCAGAGAGTTGAACAGCTATACCCTCCAAATCCAAGACGGTTACATGGGAGATATATTTGGCACTAAAACTAATGAAAATCTAATGGAATGTTTTAGTCTTAGTTTAAATCATAAGGGGGTGTTGTCTCAATGCTTTAAAACTGGTTTTGAAGAATTCAATCCACATTTCATTATTGATAAAAATGGTGAATATGTCTGACACGGTAAAGTTAGTGACGCGGGAACAAAAACTTTTTATAATCGTGTAAATAATAACAATGTTTTGGCTATTAACCACACATACTTCAAGCATGAGAGGAACATCACTCTCACACGCTTTTAAATTGGAATTGACAAACACAGAGGAATAATGCACATATTTTTGTTTACTGTAACTCTGTTACATGGGACACACACTGAACAAAGTTGATCTAAAGAATGTTCCAGAGTGTATAATACAAGGAGTCTTTTTACTCTGATAACGAACAATGGGTAACCTAAGTTTAAGACTGGATTCCCATACTTAGATCGATCCATCTGGATCGACCTAGCTCCCTGGGGGTTCATGCTAAATTGCTATCAGCTCAAGAGGCTTAAATGACTGTCACACCTACCGAATCAGCTATAGGGGAACAGATAATTACCCCATAACAGTTTTACTAGGCGTGACAGACGTTTAAGCCAGTTAGTTTGATAGCAATTTTGTGAGATACATCGATCCAAATATCTTTGGAAATGGTCCCTCAAACAGTTTTTTTTCTTTCTTCAGCACATATTTTTAATGAGTAAAATTGGTTTTATTATATCTAATTTTGACAGTCCATATTCAACTTTTCATTTTATACTTATATGTATAAATATGACAATAAATAAATTGCTTTACTATTATGGTTAACACTATGGATATTGTAAAACAAGCTTTTCACTTTTGCCTCCTGTTGACTTTCAAGCTCACTTCTTTCCAGTCTCCAACAAAGGACTTGTTTGTATACTCGCCTTCAAGTGTCACACATGCTTCACAGAAGCAGGATCGCTCCTTATAGCTCACAATAAATGGAGAGTGGCCCTGGACACAGTGCAACTTCCTAGTTCCAGGGATGCCCTTGCCTCCTGTTCTATCTGGCCTGCATCTGACCTTTTCTTAGGAGAAATTGGCTGATCACTGTCAAGCTGATAGAGGCATTTTCTTACATAGTTCCAACTGACATTCAGCATTTTGCGAAGATCTGCTATTTTCATTCCTCTGTTGCAGTCTAGGAAAAAGCGGCAGTAGTCTGCTTTTGTTTGAAGTTTTGCTTTCTTTCTGCTCGCCTTGGTCTCCTCAAACTTCTTCTGCATTTCTTTGTGGTAGTTTTCTCTGGCATGCATGCCTTTTCTTTCTTTAGTAATGTACAGCCCTTTCGAATCCAGCGCCTCTCTCCTTCTTGGTGAGGTAACACTGATAAGGAACTTTGCAACATCCGCGTCCTTGGAAGGTGATTTTGGCATAACCTGTTTCACTCTCCTGACAGTTTTTGCCTTAGTGCTTCGGTTTAGGAATCCTTTTGATGAGGCAGGTTTTACAGATTCATTTTCTTTGTTTGCTGGCTTGGACATAGTTTCCAAAACTGCTGCATCTGTTTTAGTATGCACCCTCTTGCGTCTTTTCAAGTTGATTGCAGCTCTCTTCTGAGGGGTCAAAGCAGATCTATATTTTCTTTTTCTTTCTCTTTTTTTTCGCTTTGCTGCTAACGAATTTCTTGTATTAACAGTTGGATTGGCATTTACTGGTTCTCCTTTCTCTTTTTTTTTTCTGGCGGTGTTTCTGTACCCGAAGCCTATTCTTTTTCTTGTCTGCTTTTTTCTTTTCCTCAGACCTGTTAGCCCTGTATTCTTTTGCCTTTTTTCTCTGTTTTTCTAGGTATTTGGCATAATGTACCTCTGCCTGTAACTTCTCTCTATATCTGCGCATTCTCTTTGCAGAAGGTGTAATGTTATCACTCGTGCCAGGTGAGGCCAGTGGTGCCTCTGATGTTTGGCTATCAATGTCTGAGTATATGCGCCTTTTTCTGATGTACAATTTGGCTGAAACTCTGAGTGGGGTCTTGTCAGGCTCAGCTAAAATAGACATAGAAAGGAATAATAAATATTACTAGACTGCAACTGGCTGAAGCCAGTGGCGGAGGATTCCCCTGCAAAATAGAGGTGGAATGACCTTGAAGAAAAAGGTAAATTACAAGGCCATGTGCTTAATCTGATCCCATATTCTGAAAGAGCATATGTGGATTAGGGGAGGTGGGTCAACAATACATCAGTTTTAGCCCCAGTGAATATGTCACCTTAAAATGTCCAAATTGAAGGTCAAGGTCAAATTTGACATTTTATTTGGGGGTGTTGGTTATCTGTTTGGGGTAGTTTACTATAGCATGTTATCACAAAAAATCAATATATCATGGAGAAATTGACAAAGTCACTGTTTGTGAAAATATTAATATTTAAAAATCTATATTAAAAAATCTAATCAGTCAATTGTCAATATTATTAGCGACTGCACTGGATAGATATCCAGGGCAACTTTTTACATCATCCTTGTGGCTCTGTGACATCTGTTTTACCCCCTGCCGAGTGTCAACTACTTGGAGCATATCAGGCAATAGGTTGACCTTGACCTGACCTACTTTCCTAAAATTGGGTCACATGGTAAACAATCATTGTGTGACCTCACCTATGAAAGGATTTGTCAAAATGTTGACTATTTTAGGAGATATTGCATTTTGAAATTTGCCAAATTTTCACTTTAAAAGGCTCTGTGACCTTGAAAATTAGGTCAAGGTCAAAAAAATTGGGTGGACCGGAATAACTTTTCATAGGCTATCAGTATGAATTTTTTCAGAATTTTAGAAAGAAATTTTTTGACGAAAAATAAGAAGAAGAAGAAGAAGAAGAACAGGAAAAACAATAGTATTCCCCTATGAAGAATCCTAATAATATAATGCAAAAATAGACAGTCATGAAACACAAGTTAAACTGGGGATATTGCATTTAATCCCGCAAGAAAACGCAGTAGATACTCCAGCGCAGTAGACTACTGCAATCATTATGCAAACCGCAGTAGACTACTGCAATCATACTGCAAACATGCTTCAAATCTGCTTCGATTTGGGAGCTAATTAGCATATTTGAAACATGCTTCTATCATGCTGCTAATCTACTGCATTAATGCTCTTCTCTGTACAAACCTATATACTTTTTGGAGTAGAATTGCAGTAGACTATGCTGCATTTCTACTGCAAATATGCTCTACACCACTACTGCGTTAATGCTTTTTTGCTACTTCGATACTACTGCATTTTCTTATTCAGTTATAATTATATATTATACACAGAGAGCTAAAGGTAGAGTTTTAGACTGGTACTGGTGGAAAAGAAAGTCAAAAACTATGGCATGAAATATGTACACAATAAAAAGCAGCATGAAATCTTACCTGAACTACAGTTGTCCTCAGCCATCACTGGGGGTATGCTTGTATAGATTCAGCTTTGAGTTGAAAAAATACTACCTGTGAAAAGATTTTTAGACTTTTAAAAATTCATGCTAAAAGTGAAAAAATTAAAGATAAAAATGCATTGTCTAAAAAGAAAATTCATTATTAATCTATTCGTAAGTAATTCTCAAATCGCATTAAACATTTTAGACAAATTAGTACGCCGGGATTCCAAGGTGGGCAAACCATTGCTTCATTTATGTGTGTTAAGGGTAAAATAAAAGATCTAGTATTCCTTCCGTTCTGTAGGCACATTTCGTTATGGACAAACCAATGCCCTTGATCACAGCATGTGGTGACGGACGCAAGTTTACTATCAACGAAGAAGCCAAAACATGCTTGCTGAACATAGACAAACCAATGTCCGTAGTCGCCATCGTCTGCAAATACCGCTCGGGCAAGTCGTATGTGATGAACAGGCTTAACGGCAAGAACTCTGGATTCGACCTGACCAGCACGGTCCAGTCTAAAACCAATGGGATCTGGATCTGGGTCCGGCCCCACCCAAGGGATAGCAACAGGTGTCTGTTGTTGATTGACACCGAGGGCCTCTATGACGTGGAAAAGGGGGACTCGACTTACGACATTCAACTCTTCACTCATACTGTTCTCCTGTGCAACTGCTTCGTCTACAACAGTCAAGGCGCCATTGATGACGATGCCATCAGAAAATCGCAGTATCCTTTAATACATGTATAAAAAGAACAATATGAAACAGCAAAGGAAAAAATGCATGTGCTTAATTGTGTATACTTGTTTTAAGCATATTGCCTAATGTCTAATTCATGCAAATACTTTCGATACAAATCATATTTTCCTTGAATACCTTAAATAGCAGCTTGGTTGCAGAATTGGCAGGGCATATTAAAGTACAAGCCGGCAGCGAGGAAACAGGGGAATCATTCAGCAAGTACTTTCCACAATTCAGATGGGTTGTACGTGACTTAGCCCTTCAGCTTAAAATCGACGGAAGAGCAGGCAATCCTTACGAGTACCTTGAGCGTTCCTTGCAATGTAGAAAAGTGAAGAACAGGGCCATGATTAATTCCAACGTCCCTAGGGAATGCATCCGGGCGTTCTTCATCCATAGAAAGCGCTTTGTTCTCCAGAAACCAGTCGAGGATGATGCGTTGCTCCATCGCTTGGACCAAGCCAAAGATAGCGATATTAGGGCAGGGTTTCTGAGAGACGCTCTGAAGTTTTGTGAGGCGGTCTGGACTGGCGTGGATGGTTTTACAGTACAGGGGAATACAAGAAACGGCAGAAGTACGTACTTCGTTCTTTATTTTGTTAATGTTGTCTATCTGTCTGTTTGACATTGTTGAGTTCGTGTACGTGCAATAAAATGTGTCAATGTGACAATATTTTCCATTGTTATATTATATGGTTCATGGTTTTACAAGCAACATTAATTCCTGGTCTTAAAGTGCAATATGTAAACTAGATAAATACAGGTGTAGATTTCGCCAAATGACTTATAATCTATTTGGTGCGGGTCTTGATTTAGTCATACTTTATTCTTTCAAAGGGTACGTATCTTTGGCAGAACCACACGTGCAAGCTATCAAATGTCGTGCCTTGCCTTGTATTGGTATCTTGATCCAGGTTACCGAGTTACCGAGGCCTTGTGGAGAGTTAATCAAACACTACAAGAAAAATCACCCTGATTATCAGAGCATAGCTGTATTTGGTACCGAAGTGGATTTTCTAGAGCCATTCCAAGTAAGAACCTTGCCAACAAGATCCACAGCTGGAAAAGATTTTGAACAACAAGCTTTGTTGGGAAAGTCATTAAAAAAGAAACAGTGGCAATATCAAGTACGTTTCGACATGGTGACAAGCTGCGTAGAAACGATACATGTAGAAACGTTGAAGGAAGTCATGGACTATGTGTCATCAAGAACATTTATGTACTCTGCACTCTCTGAGTGTTCGATACCAGACTCCCAATTTGAACTCAAAATATACAAAAGAGCATGCACATATTCCAAGTACCCTGACTTGCAACTTAAAAAGGATAGGGAGGAAGACATCCTTGGCCTCACCCCACATACAGAGTTCTCCCAGGCTGTTCTGAATCAGTGCTCTCTCGTAGATAACACGCTACTCTTTCAACTGGACCAAGCGTGCGTGGCTCGGAGGTTTTTAAAGGCAAGCATGTGTGACTTTCAAGAGCCGGGAAACGCCATAAGTAAGTAGAAGAGAAAGTGCCTAAAAATGTTATGTACTAAGATAAACAAAGACATTGGGAAAGTCATGATTTGTTATAACGGCGGTAGTAACAATAGATTGTTTTGGTGGTGTGTCAGTTTTGTATTATTGAGGCGACATTTATGAAGACAGGTGCGCACAGATACAAAATTTTCTTTCAGTCATCGGTTTTCGGCTATTGTAAACACACAACCATTGTTCTGTGTGCAATATTTAAAGGTTGCGATTATCCATAGTTATACAATTGTTGATTTTTTTACTTTATAGTCAATTGTAATTATGAGTGACGATAACGCTCTCCTTGCCCGAGTATATCAGAAATGGCAGTCCTTCGAATAGAAGTCCGGGGTCACATATGCTTAGTACTGGTCAAGGTAGGGAAGAAGTATTTGGGAGAGCATGTGACGAATGTCACTTGCACAAAAGAGTGTTATTCTACGACCTACCATTCCTGTTACCCTGGAGTCTTTTTTTGTTTTGTATGGACGTCAAATTGTTGCCGAAAAGGACCGACGATTATATACTGGTATAGCACAGAAAGTGAGCAGAATTTGTCCGTCCAGTCATCATTATTCGGGAATTAAAAAAGGATATCCTATGGCATTTCTTTGAAATATACTTTTTGAAATTATATGATGTCATTTGCCGGGTACATATATTGGAAATAGTTTGACATCCCTACTTGCATTGTAAGAATAATCAAAGCAAACTCTTGAGACATAAGTATAGAAATTACTTTGCTTCATAATTATCCCTATACAATAGTGTAAGAGAGCATTCACATCGAGAAGAGCCGAGGTCTAGCAAGGCCGAGACCTAAATATGGCGGACCTACATGAAAGGAAGACCGTGTAATCCTTTGATGGTCTCTCAATGACATTCATATTTAGGTCTCGGCCTTGCTAGACCTCGGCTCTCCTCGATGTGAATGCTCTCTAATTGGTTAAAGCAAATTGTTGGTCTTTAAAGGCTTCATTATTGTGTACTGGAGGGGTGAGGGTAACGGATTTGTTCGGATAATATTTTTTGCACGCCCAGGGACTAAGCGGCAATGGTCCATCCGCGTTGCACGAGGTCTCTAGGCCGAGACGTCACGGCGATGTCCTTATGGTTCCAAAGGGTTGACTGGGAGGTTCGTCCTGGAGCGCTTACGCAAACGTATTGTATTTATTTGCAGTGTTCCTATTCCATTTTCAGAAAGTGTGACCCATTTGTCCTTGAAATTAAGGTCAAAGGTTATATCCAAGGACATATTTGAAATCTCCACATATGACTTTCGGTCAGCCATTTATATAAATTTTTCCCACAATTCCTTCGGTTTTGCAAATTTTGGACAAGGGTACATTGCGACGTGTGGCACAGATAAAGCCCAAATTTCACTTGGATCGAGTTGAGATTATATGTGACCTACATACAAAAGATGGATACAGGAGCTCTTATTGTTTAGGAGGAGAAGTGGTAACGGTGACGTGGCGGCGGACGATCCCGGTCGGGACTAAAACCATGTGTACCGCCAGCGCCGTACTGGTGGTACTACGTACAGGATAACCTTCCATTTGTATATTTGCACTCTTGATTGACATGGTTACCGCACTTTTAATTCCCCTTGTTTTTTGTTTACTGATTGTCACTGCACAGCTGTATATCGCTTTTAATAATAATTTTTATTCCAGATACCGTCTGTAACTGGTCATATTACTATAATAATAATTTAAACTTTATCAAGTATTAAATGCTATCGACATTTTCATCTATTCAGACCGCAGTCTCGAGACAAACTTGGGAATGGACCTGATGGCATACCAAATGTTCTTGATCTTTCTTATTTGGCAAGGAATTATCTATCAATCCACGCTGAAACTGACTTTATTCAAAGGTTAGTATCAACATTAGAATGACTGTGAATGATTAGGGCCTGATGTCGGTTCTTTCATATAATTTGAATAATGAAGAGTAATATAAATCTACTTATTATACTTCTTTAAGTGGCCACATGAAACAGTCTCCATCTCATAGACACTTAGACCCCATTCCCAGAGATCGACCTAACTCCCTGGGGGTTCACGCTAAATAGCTGTCAGCCGAGCGGGCACGAAAGTTAATTACCCCCATACAGCTTGTAATAGGCGGGGCGGACATTTCAGCTGGATCATCTGACAGTAATCTAGTGAGACTGCCCACGGGGATAGATCGATCTAATATCTATGGGAATGCGCCCTTATAATCATTAAGGCACTGTCACATCTAGCGAAAGCTATAGCACCAACTTATAAGCAAAAATGCCCACACACAGACAAATGCAAAGCAGTTCGTTAGAATTACATGTACGTAGTATACGCCTCAGGTACACAGGCAAACGTTGGTCTATATTAGCATACCCGGAGGGAGATAAAATATTTTAAGCATTAAAAACAATTTTATACGCTGCTTTAATCTTCCCTTCAGATCGCTGGAAACGTTGTTTCGTATGCTCGGAGTTTGCGTATAATCGATTTCACATGCGACACTCACACGAACTGTTTTGCGCTTTATGTGACAGGGCCTTTACATAAATTATTTTCAGGTCACAACATATATTTGATGTTGAAATGACATATAAATGACACTTTAAGCCCGTCGAGTTGCAATTGGTTTCAATATGAATTTTCATTTCAATTTAAGGACCGATAATAATCACTGTATACCTACCGCTCTGCACCATTTTGAGTTTCGAAGTGACATACATACTGTTGGTGATTGGTGGAGTCGAATTAAATCCAGGACCAAATACAAACCAAGGTATGTGTCATATTAATTATTTTCTTGTGACATGGAACGATTCACCCCAATAACAATCATCCGCGATAGACCAAAGCCTTGCGACTTAGCGTACAGTCAACAGATATTTCACGGAGTTTGAAATCAAAGGGGTTGTAGTGACTGGCGGGTTAGACCCATCGATAGCTCGATGGAAGAGCACTCGCATAATGAGAGAGCGTCCCGGTCGGAGTATTGGGGTTTATTATACATGTATGGGACGAATGGCATCTGTACAAAGTAATGGAGAACGGACTGCGGTTCCTAGCGGACTACCATTCCTGTTACACCGTGTTCAATCCCCAGTCGAGTCAGCTGGGGTATTTTCTCCAAACCGCTTCAGTGTCATAGGCCTACATTTAAATATTATCAGGCCAGCCAGAGATGTTAGACGGCGAAAGGATTCTTCTATGGGCATATTCTGGTGGTTTTCTCTTATATTTTAATTATCCAATTAAACAAAAAGTTTTAACCAAGCTCACTCAGTTTTGACGCTACTGGGGGGATAATCACCAGTAGCTTCCAAGTTTTTATCCTTTCATAATTGGAAATAATTTGAACAGCACTAATGCACTATAAACATTCTATTCGTCTTTATTTTTGAATGAAAGCTGAAATCTTTATAAGGTATCAAAATCTAAAAATAATTTTGACTCTGATGTTAAATGAAGTTCATGGTGTCCTTTTGCAGAAAATAATATAAATTTTAAAAGTAATGTTTTCATTTGAGGGACATCAGATATCACAATACAAAGTATGATAAAAAATCAGAATTGAATGAACATTTTTCTGTCATTAATTACTTTTAATTCTTAAACACAATGCAAAATAAAAGATGCTATAAACTTGTTAAGTTTAAATCCACATTTTACATGTATTTCTACCTGTAAGGTATGTTAGATAGGAGTTATAAAACTTTTTGATGTAAACTGTTAAGTTGTATTCTGAATATAAACATTTGTAGGCCTACAGTAAAAGAAATAGGAATTTCAATGATATAAAGCTTGAAAGCAAATGTAACAGTAATGTCAGAAAAATAAAAACACTGAATCCGTAACAAAAATTCAATTGCTGTTTTTTTTTTTTTTTACTTATAATTGCTGTAAATTTATAATTGAGCATGTGTTGATAGATTTTACTCTGCAAACAGCTCCACCTGCTCGTTTCTTCCAGTTCATATATGTTCATTGATAGGCCTTCTTGTATCATATCCTCTGTTTAAAGTGTGCAACATACATCACAAAAGAAAATGTAATAGTTATCTGTTCCAGTAGCATTTTATTGCCATTTACGCACTTCATAGCAGAATAATTAAAAGGTTTATTGAGTAGGTAAACTTTGTAATCCTGTCTGTGATCTCAATTCTCTCTGCGGCTACATAGGTAAAAAAAATCACTAGACAAAATAGTTCAAATTATCAAAATGGCAAGTACATGTAATTTACTAATAAATTGTCATCAGAGCCCTCTTTCGGCTCCCACTTTCAAAGACAAAGACAAATACAAGCATGCCTGTGAAGATCGTATCTGTTTTAGTTTTAATTTCTATATGGACACCAACAGATAAGATAACTTTCTTCCAATTAAACTACCTGAAAGGGCTCTTTGATTGTTTGAAGATCCAGGTAAGCTCTCTTCAATCGCTGTCAGTGGAGATTCCAGAGATACAGCCGATAACAAAGCAGTAGGCCTACTGAAAAACTCCAAACCTGAAAAACGATCAAAACAGTATAAAAGGGAGGACAACAAGACACTGGACTGGGTCTTCCCAACTGCTCACATTAGGCCACACTTTTTTATTTTTATGGATGACATCCTCCGGNTTTAAGATTTAAAACAATATTGTGTATATCTCTAAAGTTAACATTTTATATTGAATGCGAATAATATACTAATAAAAAAGGCGTAGGGGACACCCGCTATATAAGGCGCAAAAGTTTGAAATATGACCATGCACTGTTATTAAATTTTAGCAATTCTAAGTCAAATTCGTCATTCTGTATTGGATGTCATTTCTGTACTTAATTGTGTTGCAATACAAATAATTTTTGCTTGTTAAAAGAAAACATTAGTGTTATAATTATTATTTTGGCGGGTGAATAAAGTAAAAATAAAGATAAAATTACATGGCTTCAAACACAATGCATGATTTTTTAAATATTGTGGCAAACAATTATAATTTATAATTTGCAATTTTTACGCTTAAAGTTATTGAACAGTAAACCTTCTTTCTTAACATCAGCTGTTCTAAACATTTCCTAACTTCTTTTAAGTAGTGTATATGAGGTAACAGGCTTGCGCAGTACAAAGACGACTCAGAAATGGTGATAACTAGATTCGCTTGCTCTGGCTTTATTGCATGATAAAAAGTTACATTTTTCTAGATAGATTTATTATATTTTTCAGGAGTCAATTTTGTCTTGACTCAGCAAGAAGCCGGCAGTTATGAGGCCGTTGCTGTCAGTGTCAATAACAGCAGGAAAATCATTGCAAACACACAGATGTGGGAATTGCAGAACCCTGCCGAGCTTGGAAGCAGCGTGCGGCCCCTGGTGGCAACCATGGTCAACCGTAGTCAGCGATTTCTTCTTCGAGGAAAGAAAATCCTCCTTATTGGAGGAGGAGAAGGGATACGCAAAGAGTTCGTTTGGAGAGCTGCCGAGGAGTACAATGTTAAGGTAAATTTTTTCAGCAGTAGAAATACAAATTTAACACTTGTATTTAGAGGGTTCGTGATTTGAAAAAAATGTTATACGTTTTGCTTATTTAATTTACTTTAAATATATATCATGTCGTAAACTTACCGTTTAAAGTATATATGAAATTTATTTTTATAAGAACTTCTATTAGAAAAGTATCAGAATTGTTATTGGTATCAAGGTAATGGTCATAGCTTTCTTAAAATGAAGTCTTGTTAATGAATGCTCCTTAATGCATGTGCGTGTTTTTAACCCATTTCAGATCATTTTGATTGACCCAGATCCTAATCACAGTGCGGTGAAAAGGGTATACAAGTTTATCCAATGTGATATAGAAGACCACAGCCACGATGATGAAAATACCAAGAAAATTGTCCATCTACTGCGCACACAAGGCCTAGACGTAGACGGATGCATGACTGTGGACGAGAATTACGTTCCTCTGACGGCTCTGGTGTGCGAAGCACTGCGCATGCTTGGAAATACCCCCGAGGCTTCAAGAAAGGCTAAGAAGAAAAGTTTGAGCCAAAATGCTTTATTGGCATCGTCAACCTACAGCTCTTTCTTGCCAAAACCTCATCTATATGCAGTCAAGATACGCGAAATTGTCCGACCTGAAGATGTGAAGGGATCGTCAAATCTCATAAGGTATCCCGCCATTCTGAAGCCGGAATACGGGGCATATTCCTTCGGTGTCCATCTGGTCAAAGACGAGGAAGAATGTCTGAAATGCTTCAACAGCATTCAGAAAACATTAAAGAACACAGATGAAAAAGCGTTTGGTATTGGTTACGGCAAGGAAATGCACCTAGCAGAGTATGCACTAGGAACCAAACATGGAGTCGAGGTCGTCATGTTTCGAGGAAAGATTTTAGCGGCATTCATCTCTGATTGTGGACCTACCCGCTTTCCTCTCTTTTTTGAGACTTCGTCATGTATGCCGTCAAGTTTACCCCTTGACAAGCAGCGACAGATGGTAATGGCCACAAAGCAGTGTGTTGACGCGGTTGGTCTCACTGAGGGAGTGTATAGTGTAGAGTTTAAAATGGCGCCGACGGGACCGAAACTGATCGAGATCAACGGACGTGTAACCGGCGCCCATTACCGGAACTGGGTACGCACCGTCTTCGAAACAGATATCCTTTTCCTAAATTTCTTAATTGCATGTGGGATACAACCCAGCGTCCGACCATTGGAGCCAAAGTGCCAGCTCATAGGGGTCATGTGTACCACAACAGCCCACGCCAAGGCACTGTCGCGACCGGGCATTGCTACACTGGAGATCCTTGCCGAGGCTCATGAAAAAGGGGAAATAATTTTGTTTCCAATGGAGTCCGAGTTGAAAGAAAATGAGCCCTTTGAGAACCTGTTATGCCAGGTAGCTGTAAAGGGGAAATCTGTAAATGAGGCGAAGAAAAAGCTGTTGGCTGTTTGCAGGAAATATGGAATAGACAACCAACAGTATCCAGTGGAGCGCTTTCTATCCCCTTTCCTGGAGTTGTCCCGGCAATGAAAGGCGACGACGCAGCTGTAGGGAATACGGGAATGTGTTTTTATGAAACAATTTGACAGTTGACAGTTTTCATTTTATGGCATTGGTTAAATCCATTCCATGGTAATTGGATTTCATTCTTTTATTTAATTCTATTCACCTTATTTCTAAACGGTAATTTTAGTATAGTTTCTTATATATATTAAGCAAAATAGAGGACTCTTAACTGTGTAAAGGGAGAGACATCTCTAGTACTCATAATGACTTGTTTATATTCAATCATTTTGTGTATTTATTTGTGCTGAGACAGGATTGCTCTTCAAAATGAAAAGAAGGAAAACTGGCATTAGATTAACTTTTCAGCTTTTGCTTTCCTCGTGCTTGTGCTGCACAAATGAAAATGCATCGATGTCTGTTTTCATTATTTTAATGTGGAGCATATATATATATGAAAGTTCATAAATGTTGTGGTTACCAATAAATTTTCATAGAAGTAAACAAAGCTTTGTCGTTTTATTTGAATTTAATTGAAATTTTTTTACAAAGGCCAAATCTAAATCAGTTTAAAATCTCAAAATATAATTATCTATTCAATTTCCGTCATAGCACTTTTTCGAGCACGTAGTGATGTGCAAATAATTTTACGCATATCGCCTAATGCTATGAAGCTTGGCAATATTTTTCATACTGAAGATTTAAAAGGCTAATATCATCTTTTAAATTAATTTACAAACTACAAAGGAATTGTCATGATTAATATTGCCACGAGCTATAACTGACTGATAACTTGAGACCACTGTGTCGAAAAAAAAAATTTCCACAATTTATAACCTGGTCTGTTATCCACTAGGACCCCCCCCCCCCCAAACTTGGGCTCTCCCGACAAGACCGATTCTGCTTGAGGTCAAGAGACCGGTGAGCGTGTTTCCAAATTTCTGCAATACGCTAGCTAGATGTTCTCAGGAGAAACAGATACAATGACTTATGTTCACAAACTTCGTGATTTCTTTGTTGGTTTATATTTATCCAACACAATGATACCATATGGCGTTTTCAGATTCCGCACAAATTAGATTTTTTATATATGTGGAATACGACTCAATGGCTAACATACACCAGAATACTTTTATTCATCTGAATAAAAATTCGACTGAATCACAAACAATGAATAATATTTCTAACCCTTTAAATAAATATTTCATTCTTTTTAACACGTATATCACATGTATATATATACACACGCCGTGTGAAGCTTCAGAAAAAAAAAGTGAGAAAATGCATTGCACTCTCTCTCTCTCTCTCTCTCTCTCACTCTTTCTCTCATCACGCTTAGCTCATTTTCAGTTTAAAAAACGCATGTGGGCTGTGTTCATACAAGTTCCTTTCTCGGAGTCTGATTGCTGTCAGTCGAACTAAACGAGTTATTCAAACCTCCATCTGCCATCAATTTTGGACCAAAGAAGTCCACGTGTGTACTTAAATCACTGTAACCGTCGTTATTGTCATCACATGAACTCGGCCCTGTCCCGCCTGGTCGTGATATATCTGGCAAGATATTCCATTCCAGTGGGGAGGAAAAGTTGACTGGGTTTGTCTCAGATCTCTGTTCATAATCTTCACACTTCCTGAGCTGTGTATCAAGCTCGTTGTACGTCCCAGGTAATCTTACATCAGAGACTACAGATTCTGTGTCAGATAAGCAACATCGAGTATTGAGATACGGGTTCGTCACATATCGTTCCTTTAGTGACGATGGGTAATTGGGAAAGAGCATTGGACCCGCTTTTGCACAGTGCAGTGGCGTTTTAATAGATGCCGTTTTTGGTCGCACGGATTGTTCTAAACGCTCGGCCACAGTAAGTTTTGATCGTTTTGTTTTCTTGTCGCTTGTTTTTGGCGCCGACTCCTGTTTGGACTTGGTGACTTGCACAGTTGTGCCGATAGCCTCGACCTCAGAAGTGTGTGTTTGATGGTACGTTACTGAGGGATTGGCCTCTGTGACTTGAGGTAAACTTGACGTTTTAGACTCTTTCGAATAATTTTCATTCGCACTGTTTTCAGCAAGTTCTGTAGAATATAAGAAAATATTTTTGAAACACAAACATAATATAAAAAAGGTAATTGAATGAATATACAAACAAATGAACGCTTTGAATGGGTGAACAAATCATATTATATATTGCACTTTTGTTAATATATAATTCCTTTTATTGATATTTTAGTAGATATTGCGAAACAAAATAGGAGTTAACACGTCTGTATATATAGTGCTAAGGATCAACTAACATACTTTTGGGCAACTTCTGTCCTGTTCGGTTCGCGACAAATTCCTCTGTGAACGGCAGAAGCGCTATCTTTTCATTATTTGGATTGCAGTCAGCCTTGCCACGTCTGATAAGAGGAGCACCCACATTTCGCATTGCCATGGGAGTCGACGTATATCCTGAAAGAGAGGTCAGTGATTATTAGAGGTCAAGAAGACAATCGATTACGAAGTGCACCCCGCAAAAAGATTCATTATTCAAATGGCTCATATTTTAGATAGTCCATATCATCACTATTAAAATCTGCTTGACATTTATATCTTTTTTTATTCGTGCACCTCGGTGACAATTTTTATTCAACACACACAACGCAATTCAATGCTGCTTACAGATTTCCTTACAGAGGTTTACAGACAATACATCACGTTGTGATAAGTAGAAAAATACACTTACACAAAACACTGCATAATGACACTGACGCTCACGCACACACATTGATATTTAATATGTATGCTTAATGTATTGAAAGCAATATTAATGCACAATAAACCTTGCTTTCTGTGCTACTCAAGACAATTTTCCCACTGTCGTAAGTTGAAACACGTTTAATAGTCATAGCGTAAGTATGGTGTAAGTATGGTTAGGAAAATCGCCACAAAAACAGAAAAAATAAATACATCCTTAATTTTTTAGGTTATTTCATATTTCTAAGACGGGTCTATACATTAAGAAGATGTATTCGTAGAGTCTTATTATACCTGTCCGTGCTGCCATGTCTTCTTTACTGCAACCATTCTGTAAGTTGACCAGTGATAACGCATTTTTCTGTAATTTGGGTGGTAGCCTACTGAATTCCTTCGCTTCTATTTTCTCTGAAAATGAAATTTAAAAAAGTGAATTATTTCATGTGCTCTTTATAACCGTTATCAAAGGTCTTCGAGGAGTATATTAAGCACTTTGTGTTCAGAGGAATACCATGTACATTCAAACTATCGAAAAGTTAAATCTCAAAACATTCAGTTATTAATTACAGGTAACCACAGCGCCACCCAATCGGAGCAGAATGACTAAAAATGAATATTTCCATTAAATATGACTGTACAATTGTGTTGCCTGGTATCTGTTTGAAAAGGAGAATAAATTCCGTTATACCCGCTCTCTCGTCGTCGGTGAGACCCTCTTCTCCTAATGACCGCAGTCTATCTTCCCTAAGAACTTCTAGCAATCCACCTGCTTTGTACAAATGTTCACTGCCATTCAACTCGGTCCCTTAAAGAAAATAAGGAAAGAGACAGATCACATTTAAGGCAGGTGAAAATGGTTGCGTTTGTGCTATAGCGGGCGCTTGGTTCAATTTTTGAATATCTGGTTGGGGTAGGAAAGATGATCACCATTTATTAGGTTTGCTAGATATGAAAATAACTGTCATAACAGGTGAAGAAACAACAATAATTAATATTATGTGTGATGTAGAAATTAAAGCAAATCAAAGGGCAAAAGTAATGTAATGTCAAATTTGAGTCATTTTCGGGAAGAAATTAACCCATAAGTTATTTCATTAAAGTGAATGGAAATGAAAAATAATGTTTTAGATTATTTCTAGTAAATAAGTCTATATTTAAGGGATATTATAATATTTAGACAGAGGCCTGAAAATCATTCAAATTTGACCGCATGTGAACTTTGACTTACTTTAAAGCTAGATTGCACAATAACATTTTTGTTACTTTACCTATTAGAACAATTTTTCAGCTAAATAAATGAGCCTAACTTCTATTCATACCTTCATGTAGCAAACCTATTAAATGGTGAGTATTTTCCTCCCATATCCCCTAATTCAAAAACACTTCAAGTATTTGTGTGATCCATAAATGTCTCATACTGTACAATAAAATGTCAAATCTTATGAAATCTCTTTCATGAGGGCAGAAATTATCAGAAATTACCATGCCCTTAATATTGACTAACAGTCTCTTTAAAAATAACTTCACAAGTTTATTTTTCATAAAAATGCCTCAAATTTGACCTCAGGTGACCTCTGACGTCATTTGTTAACAGGTTACTCAATATTACGAAACTAACTTTACTTATTTCTTGAAAATGCATATATTGACGCAAAAGTGTTGCTTTATATCATATGTTTTCACTATATGGATGTTTATACTCTCATCTGTTAGGGTGTTACCGTATATAATGACTACAAACATAATGAAAGCTTCTGATTTGAGAGTGCTACCACACATAATCTGACTCCTGGCTAAATTTATGAGATTCCATATGATACCAATGAACCTAAGTCACCCACTTCGTACCGATCGACCCCTCTACCTGACAAACTAAACGGTGTGGGTTTAACCATTGGCATAGTGTTTTCGTCAATCAGAACAAATTCTGGTTACATTTGAAAGGCTATTTATTTGAAGCCTATTATTGATTTTACGCTCTTAATGCAATTCTATGGTTGTGTATATCCCAACGTGTATCTAGGTCAGTCGTCATATTTAACGATTATTTGATCTCGCCAATAAGAGGACCCATGCTAATTTGAAGATTGTGCTTTTTTATTCATCCATTTATTATTATGATTATTGTTAATATTATTATTATAACAAGACACATACATTACTTACCTACAACTATGATGTGTAGGGGCACGCCTTCACACTTTTCTACTAATTCCTCAAGTTGGTCATTTCTGAACTTGACAGAGTCGCACACCTCCTGCAGCAATGACCCTCCCTCTTCGGTAGTCAATCGAGACAATCGGACTGGGTGATAAACTCTGCCTAGGGAGGCAAAGTTAAAACTGTATTTTGATACCAATAATACCCATAGGTTTTGGCATTGCTTGACTAGGTCTCCAATCAGATTCAGTAGCAATGTTTGGATGGGCCTATCCTGATGCAGATAGTCAGGGTCGGCATCCGTATCCTCTTTCGTACCGGCTGTTAAGTCATTCTGAAGCTTGGACTCAGTAAAATTCTTTTCATCAGCAACGACAACGTGCTCGCAATTATCTATTAAGATGACGTATCTCTTGCACACCTTATCAAAATGGTTCTTTATATGCGCAGCCAAGTCGTGCTTCCAGTTAAACTGCGACGCCTCGTCGAAAGGGTCATGGTAGTTGAACGATGTAGGAAACTTCGTGGCTAGATTGAATCGTTCAATAATCTGGAGTGCAGATTGTACTCCTGTGAGATCCACCCTCGCCACATAAAGGGGCACTATTTTGTCATTATCTGTTCGATCAATTTCGCTGTTGCTGGTTTTCCCAGGCGGCAGGCATCTTGCTACAGACCTCTCTTTTCTGTACCACGTATCGACGTTTTGTAAGACTCTCTCAGCAAATTTGGTCTTGCCGACGGCAGGTTGGCCGTAGATTCCAAATATGCGACACTTTTCCCATCGTTTCAAAACTTCGTCCATCTCCAATTCACGACCAACAAACGTGTATCCAAATTGTGCATCATCATTCACAGAATTCATGGTTCCTCTCTATTCCTCTGCACAAAGTCTGAATATTGGAAAATTAATTGATCTGAACAATCTATATTTAGCACGCCAAAATTCCCAGTTCCATATCGAGAGTTTCTGCATTTGTTCTGCAATGTTGTTTTATGAAAAACATGAGTCATATCAGTGATTGATCACGTGGGCCACGCTCTCTCGTAGCTGAAAAACAAATAAACAGACTTTAATAACTTCTCCTGTAGGTCCTAAAAGTATGCACACGCCATACATGTACGACCATTGTGACATTGTTCACTCATTAAAAATACCTTTCATTTATTCTGTCAGCATTGTTTCTGCGCTACAGTGCTGTACTCTTAATTTTATATACAACATATAGTAGACTAGTAGGCCTATATATATATACTAGTGATTCGATCTACAGACAATCACATGAAGCTCATGTATGTTCCTAGTAGAATGGGCACTTGTAGACGGTAGTATTGTTTCACAGCAAAATATACTTGTAGCTCTATTCATGGTTTAAAAAGCCAATCTATTGTAAGTCCTGCGATGACTAAGCAGATTTTCCTAGAGTTTCGCTATTTAGGCTATTTAGGTCAAAGCTGAATGTGTGCATAGAAACAGTGTATGTGATAGGCTGGAGATAAATACATGCGTGTACCTGCAGACACCAATGTCTGGGTTGGCACACTATATATATACTCGGGTATGAGCATTATCAATCCCGCCCCCTCCCCGCACATTTTTTAACCACGTCAGTCATATTTTAGTGCATACTGTACGTGTGCACAAGGACAGAGAGGAGGCTACAGGAAATTAACCCGATAGCGCAGCTTTTTTTCTGAATTCATGGCTGCCCCTACCCCACAACATTCACTTGAAATGGGTTCCCTATGTGACTGGCAGAAATAAACGTGGATACGTACAAGTACATTGCCCAATTTATAGACATGGGCCCTTTTCACAGATTTTACCACTAAATGGCAGCCTTATGTTGATACAGAATAGGCCTTTGCTGCCTTCTTTATCATTTCAAAAAATTGTAAATAACATATACGCTGTGGTCTCCCAACTAAAAAGATAATAACGCCAATACCTCTGAACTTTGACATGCGGGTTTGCTACGTAAAATAGCCCTAGTTCACAGAACGGCCCACTGCACGCACTCGCATTGCACAATCACAGCTGATTCTTTTGTTGCAGAAAGGTCAAATTTTCTTTGCATCACGTGTTAACAGTAAACAACATGGCGATCCATTTAGAACGCCCTACTTTCTTCGGCCGAGAAAAGGAAATAAAGCTTATAACAGATTCTTGGGCACAGCATCGGATATTTGGTATCTATGGCCCTCCCGGCATTGGTAAGGCAAGCTTAACGCGGGAGATTTTGAGACAGGTGTCTGTAAAGGCGTATAATGGTGACCTATGCACTATGTTCGTGTCGATGCAAAGTGTAAACAGTGCAAAAGACTTCTTTAAGTACGTTGCTCTCGAATTATTAGAAGACGAAGTGCCTTTGCTTACCGGCGATTCCACCCCTGAGCTGCTGCAGCAACAAATCATTGAGCATTTAAAAAATATTGCTCCCTGTGTGTTGATTTTTGAAAACTGCGAGTACATTGCTGAGTCTGAGGCAACTACGAGAAAAGCCAGTCATGACCTGCAGAATTTGCTGCTCACGTTTGTTTTTGACGTCATAACCCTGTGCCCCGATGTAAGAGTCTTCATCGTTTCCCCCACCAGGTTTCAATTGGCAAGACTGAACAGAGAATATGTTCAGCTGAGTTTAATGCCACTTTGTATTTCAGACGCAAAAACGTTATTACTTGACACTTTTTCTCACTCCCATGCAGAAAATGAAGGTCCATTTATAGATGAAAATACTTTGACCAAACTTGCCGAACAATGTGCAAGATTGCCTCTTGCTTTAATCATTGTAGGTAAGTCGAATATATGCATTTTCTTGCAAGTAACACAATAAAGAAAGTTGATTTTAAACTTTATTTATTTATTTATTTATTCATTTATTTTTATTTATTGTGTTGAATTTTATTGAGAATACCTCGAATTATTTAGGCACTAAGAGAGTGGAATCATTAATGCCTAAATAGTTCGAGGTATTCTCAAGAAAGAATTTCAACACAATAAATAAATGAATAAATAATAACATAAATAATGCCAATACAGCAAAAAAAATCAATTTTCTTTATTGTGCAATACATTACTTTCTAAACATTACTTATTTATCTATAAAGTAATTTATTCATTTTGTTAAATGTTTTATTGTGAATATATACCTCGAATTTCTCCAGGAAGCATTCTACGCGATGGTAATCTGAGCCCAAGCGAAATGTTGGACCTCATAAAGGAAGAAAGACTGAAAGCTCTTAGTGACGAGAGTTTCTCTGACTCTGAGAGAATAGGTAGGTTAACTTTGGAGAATTAATTGAACGCTCAGGTGCAGATATCCATATTGTTATATTGTGGAATAGTTTGACATTTAAACTAAGGATCATATTGGATTTAACAAAAATGTTTTGAAAAATCTTGAAAAGCAATATTATGTTTTAATAAGTGATCACATGGGAATAATCACAAGTCAATACTTTTAACTAAAATGAAATTAAGACAATGTAAAAGATGTTCTTTATTAGCTTATGCATCCCATATGTGTATTTTCAATTATTATTTTAGATAAAGTGATAAGAAACCACCTTGCACGACTGACTGACGTTTTCAGGCAGCACTTAGCGGCTATTGGTTATATCCCTGGTCACTTCAGCAAAGAGGCCGTTGCTGCAGTTTTGGGTAAGGGTAGATAGATCTTGATGATTCTTTATGATTCTGTGTAATATACAGCCATCCGACACAAAAGTAGGAAGACGACTTTTGAAATAATTTTTATGCCTGATGATAGTCTGTGCCACTGATGTAGCAAAAAACCTGGGAGCTTGAATGTACAGTTCTTTGTGTCTAGTATTAATATCAGCTGTGTCATTTCGAAAGAACACATACCCAAATGCAATGATCTGATCTGACCGAAATAAGACAGAGTAAGATGAATGGTATAAAGAAAGATATATTACTAGCTGTCTTTGATGAAAACCTTTGTATAACAGATTACATGATGCATTTGGAGTGTATAAGAATGTGGTTCCTTCACTTTTCTCCTTTCTCATATATAGGAATCAAGCAAGAAACTGGTGGCGTTAAAGTCGTGAAAGAACTATCAAGAGTGTCCATTATACATGAAGAATCAGCAGGGTTAACCTTAGTACAGAGACAAAAGATTAGATACGACATCCACTCGTTGATGAGAGAATATGTGGAAAAGCATGTGCGGATAAGGGAATTACCAGGTTAGTTTCATAACAGTTTGAGTACGCCATATGATGTCGATTTTATCTGCAGTTAAGGAAATTGCTAAGGTTATGGTAACATCAAAGGAATAAAGCGAAATCCACATTTAGAGGACTAAATCGTGCCAAGTACAAGGCTTATTCCTAATGAAACTATCATTCTAAGTAGATCAACCCAACTCCACTTTCATTGGAAATAAGACCTCAGCGGTCTCATTCTAAAATCGACATACTATATTCTTTTCAGAGGTTAGGCTCCGTTACAGTAAGTTTTTCGCAGATATTCTTCAGTGTGTTAATAACCAAATGCTGTCCAAGAACTCAAAGACAGCCACTGCCACCATGGACGTGGAATGGAAGAACTTGGAGAAGCTGCTCACACAGGCGATGCATTGTACTGAAGACAGCTACAAAAGTTTTATCAAAGTGGCTGTGCTTGCAGAATACCCTATCATCAACTTTTTCCAGAGTATGTTTTTTATTATTCTTACCTAGAAATGGGTAAAGTCACAAGCACCGTAGTTTATTTGTCTGATTTGGGGTTTTGTATCTTTTATGTAGAGTTTTATGCATATATAAGTATTTGCTGATTTCATTGTGAACATGTATTTACTGACTGATGGTTGTTTGTATTACATTTAGTAGGGTGAATTAAAGCATGCAGATGTTTATGGTACAATCATTCAAAAATCTCAAATACATGACTTCTGTTTATAAACATATTTTATAAAAACACTTACCTTACCCTGCTATCATGATTATGGATAATTTATTTATTATGCAGAGGATAGCATTGGCTTCTATGAAGACATGATGGAACAGGCTAGAATGTTTGATGGTGCCGAAGACAGACATTATGGACTTATGCTATCTGCATATGCACAGGCGGTGACCAATATTGAGGTACATAAATAATCATTTGAAAATTTATGATTTGTATGACTTTCTAAATTTATGAGAGATCATATAACTGTATTATCTTTCTTATTATTTGGTCTGGTAGGAGGTTCAGCTCACAATGAGTGGGAGTTATCGTGAGGAATTTCATATTCATTCCTGATATCGTACGTTTTTTGTACTTTAATTAATTAAAATTGCATGTTGGTATAAACAAGATCTAAGGTGGAGTTCATATGTGTAGGACATTTTACCAGTTGTTTTAATCTGTGGCTTTTAATGAGCAATTTGTCAGGCAGATGGTTAAAGTCTCCGGTCAAAATTATTCCAGCATTCTTATTCTTGTACTGTTTGGTTTAAAATTACCCTGCTTATTTTATGTAATGTTCTAACATTTACTTCGACAATGAGTTGTATTTTAATCTGTAAATTTATATCAGTGCCATTTTTTTTTCTTTTTTTTTTTTTTTTTTTGTGATAGGTAGCAGTTGCAACTATATTCAAGCGGGACTCCTCTAGTGTTGTGTTAAACTGGTTTTTGTATATTATATATGTTCACAACCAAACAATATTGATGTATAGACTGTTTTTCCAGGGTGATATACAAAAAGGCATAGATTATTATGAGAAGGCGAGGTTAATTCTTTCCGTAAAGGGTACTCCTGTAGACATGGCCTCTCTGTATCAGCATCTGGGTTGGAATTACTACAAGACTGGCGAACTGAATGAGTCACAACGGTTCGTTTTTCTTTTAAGATTTTAAAATTAATGTATATTTTTATACAGGTTAAAAGTGAAACGCGCTCTGTGTCGAAGCTAAGGAAATTGTATTGAAAATACCTTGATCTATTTTATGGTACACGCCACACACGTTATGGGTATGCTCTGGCCTGCCCTTTTGCATCAGAATTATCAATTTAGAACGACCATATATGACGAACGCATTTGGGCCGTAAGAAGTATCACATTGGGATAAATAGGTACAAATAACCGATCTTTTCTTCAAAAACGTACATACTTGCTGCTTTGTAAATTTTAGACATAAATATCTCTCTTAAAAGTTTTTCTAGGTAATGCAATGTCAAACGTTCATACTTTTTTTTAAGATTTCAAAAAGAAGGCAGTGCAGACTAGTAGTACTCTGCAACGTCTGGAAATTTTGGTTCTGAATAAAGTTAACTTTTCACGTGACACTGTAAAGGTAATAACAACCGAGGTTTTCTTTAAAAAACGAATATACTTTTCTGTTGATATCTTCCAGTTTCAGTGGCGGAGGTTTACGACTTCTTTTGTGTTATTAGTTATGTGTTTTCTTAAATAGAGATGGCGTTTTGATTGACAGGTATCTTCAGAAGGCATACAAACTAGAAGAGGAGGGGGGTATGCACACAAACGTTGTTATGTGCCAAACCTTTTCGACCTTGGGGCTTGTCTTGACAGGGATGGGTAAGTGTAATCATCGCGTTACATAATTTTCATCTCTTTGAAGAGCAAGTTTTAAAAAACATAAGTTATAAATTAACTGGGAAGGAAAACACTTTATTTTCTTATTAAAAACGAAGCTATTTATGGGGCAAGATTTTAGTGTGTACTAGTAAGCCGTCCAGCCTGTGTAGCAATAGGCTCTATATGTTCTCCCTCGTTTTTAATTTTTTTTTATTTTTCTTTATTAACTAAAGAAGGAGTGAAATCATCATTTCATTAATATAATAATGATAATTTCAGGAAAGTTTGAGGAGGCCATACGCTATTTTATGCACTCCTTTGAGCTACGGGTGTCCAACTTTGGAGAACACCCTTCCCTCGGGAGTATCTACAACAATATGGGAATGACGTATCTTGAGCAGGGAGATGATGACCGAGCGCTGAAGAATTTTGAACTTGGTCTGAAATACAAACGAAAGTTTATGAAACAACCCAATTTAGCCGTGGTTGACTCTTTAAGCAATACAGCAATGCTCTACGTCAAAAAGGGGAATACTGAGAGAGCTATGCCTATGCTGCAGGAGGCGTTAGCTATGTGTCAGAAAATTGGGAAGACGACAGATATTGCTCTCATTTATGATGATTTTGGACTTGTTTGTATGAAGAAAAAGGAGTTTCCTGAAGCTGAGGATTATTTTCAGAAAGCTGTTGACACCCGAAGAGAACATACACCTAATCATTTCACATTGGTTGAGCACCTGCTTCATTTAGGACAGGCACAGGCTGAGCAAATATACGAGGCAGAGGCTCAGCTAGCTGACCAAGAAAACGTGGCACCAAATGGACAGACTGTGGTTGCTGAAAATAACAGCAATAAATGTGAACAAGCATTTAAACATCATGATGGTAATTTGTCCACGAATGAACAAAACACAATGCCCAAGGCGACTGGTAGACCACGCCAAGGGGTTCTACGCTGTGATCAATATCGAGATCTATATGAACAAAGTCGGTACAACTTGCAAGAAGCTGCTGAATTAACTCCTCAGGTTCATGAGCAATTCCCAAGATCTAAAATGCCGTTCACAGTTTACAAGGAACTGGCAAAGCTTTACAGGGTGGCCGGTGAAGCCAAAGCGTCGACGAAAAATGAAATGTTGGCAAATATGGAAGTGACGCGTTTGAAACGGCTTGGCGTACAAGTTGATGAAGATTTTCCGGTGGAGAAAGCATAATATTTGCTCCAAAAATACAGGCAACTGGCATTTCAGGAACGGTTATCTTTATGATTCAAAACTTAATATTGTACCCTGTATATACCGATACCATGTATCTGATTTTGACATACAAAAAAAATTAACAAAAAAGAAATTCATCAGTTTTTGATCGATAGGACTGGATTACATGGTTTTGTTCTTTCAAAAGCAGCTCACTGGTGCTAGTACAAAAATTAAGTAACACACTGAAACTGGGTTTTAATTAGGAACAGATTCTGATGGCATTTTATTGAGTAGATTGAAAAAAATGAATTGACCGGCTGAACATACAACATAGTCTGCTGTAAGAGTTTGCCATTATGCATATGGTCCTAAAACAACTTGGGGCGTAGGCTGCGAGGCACAAAGATTTTGAAAAAATATACATGTTGAGGAGTTCTTTATAAATTGTATGACTTCTTCCATTTCTCAGTCAGTAAACGTCCTAGAGAGATCCAAGTGCGATCTAAATAACGTTATATCATGAGTATTGTAGACTTAAAACGGCTGTCCCCCAGTAGTAATTGCTTCGCCACCGGCACTGAGACACATCTACCGCAATCTGCTTCTTCCCGCCTTTTGTGATACGACATCATTGAGAGGATGTATCAAAATATTCGCTTTGATATCCATCGAAATCTGAACTATTATACCTGGCATACATGCCCTTTCCATATGCCTTTTATTATCCAGTGTTTATAAGATGATGATTGTTTCTTTTTTCTCCTTGTTTATCTTATCTGAGGGACAGTACAAGACCAAAATACGTTTTGTCTTGTGTGATGAACTTGTGCAATCAAGTCACTAGAGCAGCTGCATCAAACATATATTAAACAAATATCAAACAAAAAAATGACTGTATTGTAATGCGCTGTACGATACAAAGGGACTATGCAAAATGAAAAAAAAGGTTTACTACATTTGATATAATGAAATAAATTAGTAGTTCAAGTCGTGTGTTGGTTGTTTTTGAAGAGTAATATTAAATATTAGAACATTTAATTATTAACATTTGTTGGTCCTTGTGGCACAACCACTTTTTCTTGTACATGTATCAGAGCTAGTTAGTGCTGTGATTCCAATACAATAAATAGCTTTGAATAGTGACTAACGAAGCTTTGTTTCTTCGTGACTTTGATTCAGTTGTATTATGACATATTTACATAATATGATATAAATGTGTACAACATTTTCAAAATCTTTATTTAGTATTTGTGTTCATTTCTACTAAGAGTCCATCGCTAGTTTAACTCGAAGTACCATGTAAGAAGCACGGAATTTTCAAAATGTTTGTCAAAGTAGTATGTACCATGCTAACAGACTAGTTAAAAGAACCTCTGTCTGAGACTAAAAATAATTAAAAACTCAAGTAGTACCCATATGGAAAATAGTTGATAAAAGATGTTCTAAACCACAGACTGTAAAACTAAAATGGTTTTGTTGGGGTGTGATTAATGGATTAAATTTAAAATTGTGACCTGGCCTACGACATATCCCGCACGAAAATGCAGTAGTATCGAAGTAGCAAAGAGGCATTAACGCAGTAGAGGTGTGGAGCATATTTGCAGTAGAAATGCAGTATAGCCTACTGCAATTCTACTTCAAAAATTACATAGCGTTGTACAGAGGAGGAGCATTAATGCAGTAGATTAGCAGCATGATAGAAGCATGTTTCAAATATGCTAATTAGCTCCCACATCGAAGCAGATTTGAAGCATGTTTGCAGTATGATTGCAGTAGTCTACTGCGCTGGAGTATCTACTTCGTTTTTGTGCGGGATAACCTGTAAAAGTACTTGTATCAAGTGTCGGTATAGCCCGCACAAAAACGAAGTAGATACTCCAGCGCAGTAGACTACTGCAATCATACTGCAAACATGCTTCAAATCTGCTTCGATGTGGGAGCTAATTAGCATATTTGAAACATGCTTCTATCATGCTGCTAATCTACTGCATTAATGCTCCTCCTCTGTACAACGCTATGTAATTTTTGAAGTAGAATTGCAGTAGGCTATACTGCATTTCTACTGCAAATATGCTCCACACCTCTACTGCGTTAATGCCTCTTTGCTACTTCGATACTACTGCATTTTCGTGCGGGATATGTCGTAGGCCAGGTCACAATTTTAAATTTAATCCATTAATCACACCCCAACAAAACCATTTTAGTTTTACAGTCTGTGGTTTAGAACATCTTTTATCAACTATTTTCCATATGGGTACTACTTGAGTTTTTAATTATTTTTAGTCTCAGACAGAGGTTCTTTTAACTAGTCTGTTAGCATGGTACATACTACTTTGACAAACATTTTGAAAATTCCGTGCTTCTTACATGGTACTTCGAGTTAAACTAGCGATGGACTCTTAGTAGAAATGAACACAAATACTAAATAAAGATTTTGAAAATGTTGTACACATTTATATCATATTATGTAAATATGTCATAATACAACTGAATCAAAGTCACGAAGAAACAAAGCTTCGTTAGTCACTATTCAAAGCTATTTATTGTATTGGAATCACAGCACTAACTAGCTCTGATACATGTACAAGAAAAAGTGGTTGTGCCACAAGGACCAACAAATGTTAATAATTAAATGTTCTAATATTTAATATTACTCTTCAAAAACAACCAACACACGACTTGAACTACTAATTTATTTCATTATATCAAATGTAGTAAACCTTTTTTTTCATTTTGCATAGTCCCTTTGTATCGTACAGCGCATTACAATACAGTCATTTTTTTGTTTGATATTTGTTTAATATATGTTTGATGCAGCTGCTCTAGTGACTTGATTGCACAAGTTCATCACACAAGACAAAACGTATTTTGGTCTTGTACTGTCCCTCAGATAAGATAAACAAGGAGAAAAAAGAAACAATCATCATCTTATAAACACTGGATAATAAAAGGCATATGGAAAGGGCATGTATGCCAGGTATAATAGTTCAGATTTCGATGGATATCAAAGCGAATATTTTGATACATCCTCTCAATGATGTCGTATCACAAAAGGCGGGAAGAAGCAGATTGCGGTAGATGTGTCTCAGTGCCGGTGGCGAAGCAATTACTACTGGGGGACAGCCGTTTTAAGTCTACAATACTCATGATATAACGTTATTTAGATCGCACTTGGATCTCTCTAGGACGTTTACTGACTGAGAAATGGAAGAAGTCATACAATTTATAAAGAACTCCTCAACATGTATATTTTTTCAAAATCTTTGTGCCTCGCAGCCTACGCCCCAAGTTGTTTTAGGACCATATGCATAATGGCAAACTCTTACAGCAGACTATGTTGTATGTTCAGCCGGTCAATTCATTTTTTTCAATCTACTCAATAAAATGCCATCAGAATCTGTTCCTAATTAAAACCCAGTTTCAGTGTGTTACTTAATTTTTGTACTAGCACCAGTGAGCTGCTTTTGAAAGAACAAAACCATGTAATCCAGTCCTATCGATCAAAAACTGATGAATTTCTTTTTTGTTAATTTTTTTTGTATGTCAAAATCAGATACATGGTATCGGTATATACAGGGTACAATATTAAGTTTTGAATCATAAAGATAACCGTTCCTGAAATGCCAGTTGCCTGTATTTTTGGAGCAAATATTATGCTTTCTCCACCGGAAAATCTTCATCAACTTGTACGCCAAGCCGTTTCAAACGCGTCACTTCCATATTTGCCAACATTTCATTTTTCGTCGACGCTTTGGCTTCACCGGCCACCCTGTAAAGCTTTGCCAGTTCCTTGTAAACTGTGAACGGCATTTTAGATCTTGGGAATTGCTCATGAACCTGAGGAGTTAATTCAGCAGCTTCTTGCAAGTTGTACCGACTTTGTTCATATAGATCTCGATATTGATCACAGCGTAGAACCCCTTGGCGTGGTCTACCAGTCGCCTTGGGCATTGTGTTTTGTTCATTCGTGGACAAATTACCATCATGATGTTTAAATGCTTGTTCACATTTATTGCTGTTATTTTCAGCAACCACAGTCTGTCCATTTGGTGCCACGTTTTCTTGGTCAGCTAGCTGAGCCTCTGCCTCGTATATTTGCTCAGCCTGTGCCTGTCCTAAATGAAGCAGGTGCTCAACCAATGTGAAATGATTAGGTGTATGTTCTCTTCGGGTGTCAACAGCTTTCTGAAAATAATCCTCAGCTTCAGGAAACTCCTTTTTCTTCATACAAACAAGTCCAAAATCATCATAAATGAGAGCAATATCTGTCGTCTTCCCAATTTTCTGACACATAGCTAACGCCTCCTGCAGCATAGGCATAGCTCTCTCAGTATTCCCCTTTTTGACGTAGAGCATTGCTGTATTGCTTAAAGAGTCAACCACGGCTAAATTGGGTTGTTTCATAAACTTTCGTTTGTATTTCAGACCAAGTTCAAAATTCTTCAGCGCTCGGTCATCATCTCCCTGCTCAAGATACGTCATTCCCATATTGTTGTAGATACTCCCGAGGGAAGGGTGTTCTCCAAAGTTGGACACCCGTAGCTCAAAGGAGTGCATAAAATAGCGTATGGCCTCCTCAAACTTTCCTGAAATTATCATTATTATATTAATGAAATGATGATTTCACTCCTTCTTTAGTTAATAAAGAAAAATAAAAAAAAATTAAAAACGAGGGAGAACATATAGAGCCTATTGCTACACAGGCTGGACGGCTTACTAGTACACACTAAAATCTTGCCCCATAAATAGCTTCGTTTTTAATAAGAAAATAAAGTGTTTTCCTTCCCAGTTAATTTATAACTTATGTTTTTTAAAACTTGCTCTTCAAAGAGATGAAAATTATGTAACGCGATGATTACACTTACCCATCCCTGTCAAGACAAGCCCCAAGGTCGAAAAGGTTTGGCACATAACAACGTTTGTGTGCATACCCCCCTCCTCTTCTAGTTTGTATGCCTTCTGAAGATACCTGTCAATCAAAACGCCATCTCTATTTAAGAAAACACATAACTAATAACACAAAAGAAGTCGTAAACCTCCGCCACTGAAACTGGAAGATATCAACAGAAAAGTATATTCGTTTTTTAAAGAAAACCTCGGTTGTTATTACCTTTACAGTGTCACGTGAAAAGTTAACTTTATTCAGAACCAAAATTTCCAGACGTTGCAGAGTACTACTAGTCTGCACTGCCTTCTTTTTGAAATCTTAAAAAAAAGTATGAACGTTTGACATTGCATTACCTAGAAAAACTTTTAAGAGAGATATTTATGTCTAAAATTTACAAAGCAGCAAGTATGTACGTTTTTGAAGAAAAGATCGGTTATTTGTACCTATTTATCCCAATGTGATACTTCTTACGGCCCAAATGCGTTCGTCATATATGGTCGTTCTAAATTGATAATTCTGATGCAAAAGGGCAGGCCAGAGCATACCCATAACGTGTGTGGCGTGTACCATAAAATAGATCAAGGTATTTTCAATACAATTTCCTTAGCTTCGACACAGAGCGCGTTTCACTTTTAACCTGTATAAAAATATACATTAATTTTAAAATCTTAAAAGAAAAACGAACCGTTGTGACTCATTCAGTTCGCCAGTCTTGTAGTAATTCCAACCCAGATGCTGATACAGAGAGGCCATGTCTACAGGAGTACCCTTTACGGAAAGAATTAACCTCGCCTTCTCATAATAATCTATGCCTTTTTGTATATCACCCTGGAAAAACAGTCTATACATCAATATTGTTTGGTTGTGAACATATATAATATACAAAAACCAGTTTAACACAACACTAGAGGAGTCCCGCTTGAATATAGTTGCAACTGCTACCTATCACAAAAAAAAAAAAAAAAAAAGAAAAAAAAATGGCACTGATATAAATTTACAGATTAAAATACAACTCATTGTCGAAGTAAATGTTAGAACATTACATAAAATAAGCAGGGTAATTTTAAACCAAACAGTACAAGAATAAGAATGCTGGAATAATTTTGACCGGAGACTTTAACCATCTGCCTGACAAATTGCTCATTAAAAGCCACAGATTAAAACAACTGGTAAAATGTCCTACACATATGAACTCCACCTTAGATCTTGTTTATACCAACATGCAATATTACTATCAGAGCCCAGTCCATTTGTCTCCTATTGGCTTGTCTAAACATGAAACCATCTTAGTGAAACCTGTCGCATCACAAATGTTACAATCAGCCAGGAAATGTAAGGTGACTGTCCGAAAATACCCACTTTCAAAACGAATTAGTTTCGCAGATGCCATTCAAAACATCCACTGGGATGAACTATACCACAGTGACTGTGTCCATCAGCAATGTGATATGTTTTATCAGACCTTGCATAACTTAATAGAAACCCACTTCCCCACCAAGGTTGTGACAAGGAGTACACATGACAAGCCTTGGGTGACAGATGAGTTTCGTGACCTAATCATCCAACGCCAGCGTGCCTTTCAACTGAAGGACCCTGAATTTAGAAACCTTAGAAACAAAGTAAACCAAGAACGCAAACGGTTACAAACGGTCTACTACAGAACTCAGATTGAAGAGGCAAAATCGTCAGACCCAGGGAAATGGTGGAAAGGTATCAATAACATCATGGGTAAATCTCAAAACAGTGCCTCTCTGACCACCATGGCCAACCATCTCCATGAGGGGGATATGGAAGCACTTGCACAAAACATCAACAACTTCTTCCAGTCCATTACTTCTCACCTAGACCCCTTAGATGAGACGGACTTCCATGATGTTAACATTCCCTCACAGTACCAGCTCACAGTAGAACAAGTGGAAAGATCTCTCATTAATATTAACACAAACAAGGCATCCGGTCCTGATAATATACCGAACTGGATTCTCAAAGACTTTGCTGGAGTTCTCGGTGCACCAGTATGTGCAATCTGGAACAATACCATACGTCAAGGAAAGCTACCAACAATCTGGAAATGTGCCAATGTAGTGCCACTGCCTAAAATTAAACCAGCACTGAGCGTGGAAAATGATTTAAGACCTGTTTCCCTAACACCTATCCTCAGCAAGGAATTGGAAGCATTCATTTTTACATGGCTGTGGGAGATACTAGGACCACATATTAAGAAAGATCAGTTTGGCAATGTTAAAGGTTCCTCCACCACAATGGCCTTAATCGAGCTATTTGACACC
>NW_019775849.1:105371-133440 GCF_001039355.2 Lingula anatina
CCCCCTCCCCCATTCCCACCCCACCCCACCCCTTCGTGACAACCATAACTTGCAATCAAGTAGCCGCTTCCAGCGTAGCGCTATCAGGCTAATTTAAAATCATGCAAACAAATCAAAACCAACGGTAGATACCCATATTCTTGGTTTTGGTATTGATATGTGTGTGAACGTCCCCACTGACAGAGTATCAGTTTCCACGTGTAGTTACACGTGTTGAAAAAAAACATCCACCTTGATTGGACAGTGACGATGCTGCAATAACCTGTCATCTCTGCACACACGCGGCAGTCACGTGTAATTGGCCATGGCTTTGGCCATGATGACGAATGCAATTTCCCGTTTTCACAATTAAATACGTTTCGCTTTTAGTCGACATGATATGAAGCAAAAAGCGATTTTAATATCATGTGTAAATTATTAAAACTGACTAGAACACTTGGCAATAAATGGAAACAGTGTCTTGCGTCAGAGTTGTACAATGTACGCGAAACAAATACTTATTGCGGATAAATTGCACGTTAGCAATTTGCGGATAAATAAGAAGTGAATTTTATATACGAAAAAAACTCCTATCTGTCAGCAAATACTTATTGCAGATAAATTGCACGATATCAATTTGCAGATAAATAAGAAGTGAATTTTATATGCGAAAAAACTCCGATCTGTCAGAAACGAAAAGTAAAATCTGTCAACTTGGGTATTTTACGCCAGCGTTTTGCCTTTTGTATCGGTGTCTTAAGAAGACACCCCCGATTGTATATATTTTTTCTAATTCATTATCATAATGTCAAGCCTAATTTTATATGGACACATGTGCTTGGATTTACATTATCTGTTCAAGCAAAACACACACATTGTGTCTTTGAGAATTTAGGCTACAGAAATGTCCTTGCGCGTGTCCTCAGGAAAGCTGTCACCTCACGTTAGAGGTTAGTTCCAAGTAAAGAATATTTTTGTTCAATAGGGATGAAATTAAGCCCTGTTGTTTACGTGGTATAATCTTACAGCAAGTACGTGACCGCAATGGCAAAATGCCCCGATTACAGACTCGTCATTTACGAAGGAGGGATGATTCACAAAGTTCTCTTCGTTTTCTCTTCTCAAATTTCTTAAACTTTTTTTAAGAGCAGGCCACATAACTTCATTTATATTAACCAATACTGATCCATCCTCAGTCAAAATAGACCAAAATTGTAAAGTTAAAATCAATTCTTGACTTCAGTCCTTTTAATCGATATATTTGAGAGATGTCATGTTTGCTAATATGCAAACTTCAAAAAAGGCCAGTTTTTAAACCTCAAAGTTTTATTTCTCGCAAAATAATTTTACAAAGTTTAAAAAGATAACAAGAGAAATTAGATAAAATTAGTTGCTAAACCTGAACGGTATCAGTCCTTGAATAAATATCATTTAGCAGAGACATGTATCAACTCTCATTTTTAGTACGATTTGAAAACAGTACTTTGGTCTTAAATGGGGTAAGCTCAGAGTTTTATTTATTTATTTATTACTACTTATGATTTTTTATTTTTATGTTATTTTATTTTTTTGTTTTGTTTTGAAAAGACGTGACGTACCTTTTGCATAGTGGTACAGTTTATACCTTAGTATTTGGTAACGCAGGTGCTCGTTCAAGTACAACCTACTTTCAGGGAAACCTTTCAAAGATCGGGGTCACCGACATATTCACCGGGCTGTGCAGAACGTTCACATGTTCTAATTTTTTGTTCTTTTTTTGATAAACAACATGGGCAAAGAGCCTTCACATTTAAACACCCTTTTTTCAAATTTATAAAACGGATTCGACGCGCCGAAGATGATAACGACACAAGGTACGCTTAAGAAAAAAAATGTGTCTATTTTAAGGGTCTTATTGTCGTAAGAGTCTGAATTGTGGAATATTAGAGACTTTGACGTGAATATGACTGTGGGGGATTTTCGAACGAGTTAAGGAAACTTCTAAAAACACATTTTGGCGGAAAAAATCCCATGGGGTGACCCTTATAACAGATAAACACGCTTCTTATTGTTTCAAACGTACTCCTAAAATCAACAGCTTTTCTTTGTTCTACTCAACGCCAGCAGGGTGGGGGCTGCTAAACTGATTGTATTCAACGAGAGTCCCCGTGGAGTTAGATTCATCAACGTAGATCAATAGTTTCAGCGGGAATGAGCCCTTATCGTCAAGCCAGGACTAGATTTTTCTTATCTATGTGGAATACGACTGAAGATTCAGGGCAACTCCCGGACTACAGTTGTGTTCTTTTATATAAAAAAAATAAAATAAAATAAAAAAATAAATAAATTAAAAAAAAAAACGACTCCTAGGCCTACAACGGTGTTCAGGTCTACTAGACACATTAACACGCTCTTTACATTGGCTATATTTAGATGATCTTCGCCCCGATCTTCTTACACGTCTTTTGCACCATTTTTCTATCCCAATACCTCCTTGGAGCAAAGAGATGCCATGTATCATTTGTCAGGTCACCGCACCAGGTTTGTTGTCAACGGGGCACCCAGATTACTCGGTATAGGACATTTTTAAAATGGCATGCGTACTTGACTTAGTTTCACACTGTGTCTGGTGCAAAATAATACCAAAAAGTTCAGGACTTTACAGATTCAAATAATGGCAATATGCACATAGTTGTCCTTTATGCCCGCCAAAATAAATGCACTTTGTCAGAAACCAGAATCTTAGAGGATGAAAATCTAATTAAGACGACAACTTCCTCAGAAGTCACAATTTAAAGGTGGGTGCGACTAGCCTACTTCTATCTTAGAAAGGCTGCCTAACACAAGTTTCGTTTGCTATGTAATAAGCGTGCCTACAGAGTGTAACTGAGAACCTTTATATACAGAGTGCGACATAACATAAGAAAATATTTTGAATTTCATTGTTTCATAGACGTGGCTTTAAACAAATGCTCTCAGCAGCTTTTGGACCAATATCGCACTTAAATATAATTATAAACAAAATCAAATACAGATTACTCAAAATAAGTAAATAAATATATTAATAAATAAATAAAACAAACAGTCATAAAAGAATTATTTTAATTATTTTTTAAAAAATTACAAATTGTTTGCACATTGAAACATTTGCATTTGCCACTTACAAATGGAGTACTGAAATGGGGATGTCATTGTGATTTGTTAATGAAAATAAAAACCTCAGAAAATTATTTGTAAAATTGGGATATCCGAATAACGCTTTAACTTTTTTTTTTTTTTTTTTTTTTTTTACTTAAAATCAGTCATGCGTTTTTGGTTGCTTCACTGATGGTGCGTCTGCTTTGTAGCTGTGACTACAAACTAGTAAATTTTCTATGTAGTTTATTGAGGCATATTGCGTTGGTGAGGGTGATCTCACCTAGCACAGTCTACTTACTGAGCTCTTATGTAACGTAAGACTCGAAACGTAAGAACGTCACGCGCCACAGTGAACCACGCCGGTCTTCCACGTGCAGGGCCAGAAGGAAGGGAAACTTGAATAGAAGTAGGTTTTCGCCCGGTCTTGTTAAGTTTTAGTCGTTAGTGGTCTCATTGTAAGTGCCCCAAGATATGAGTTATTCTTGATAAAATACAAACTGAAATAAAAAAATATTTAGTACGTATATGTAGCTCACGTTTATAGATCCATGCATGGCAATTTGCTTGCATAAATTACTAACGTTTAGCTGGATTAGGGTTTTAAAACCATTGGAAACGAAAAAAAAAGTGTTTGGACATTCTTCTGACCGTCTGCAAATAGAAATTAAGTACATATATTGTGCATTTCATTTTTCTAAATTGCATAAATCACGATTTTCAGCATTAAAGTATTCACTGTACCTACTTAATGAATTGGTGAGTGATCACTGGCTATTGTTAGGCTTTTGACAGAATATTTGGGATCGTCGATCTTGACACATCCGAATTGGAGTGGGAGATCTGAGACAATGAATGTGTGACAGTTATGATGTCACAATGTAGATGATCTCCTGCAGGGGGCGTGCTGTCCCCACCTGGCCTAACTCACTCACCTGTGGTGGTCTATCTTGGTGCATGAAGAGCAGACCAGGTGGAGGAAGGAAAAAACTCCGATCACAACAGCATTTTGACTTCGCACTTTATTAACAAGGGCATCTATTTCTTTGTTTATGGCTGGCATTGCCAGTGAGACATGGTGTAATATTCCAATACTAAAACACTGTTGACTTTCAGTGTTAAAGTGAACCCGAGTGGATAAATTCACTTATTCTTGTGATAACTACAGTCTTACTAGCATTGATGCACAAAGGCGGTTGCCACACCCTGATCAGGGGCGTGAACAACTTACCATAAATTTTCCACCTTTAGGACTCCTATGAGATGTCCAAATAGCTCCTAGCCTGTCTCTACTAAATACATCAATTGGCTTGATGCAGTAGGATGAGCTTAGGAATATTGGCTGATTGAAGAATAGCTGCACAGGATGAGTTGTCTCTGTGGCGGTCTCTCAGTGGAGTGAATCTGAGTGAATCTCTTCTTAAATTTTCCGCTGTTCTTTTTCTTTCTCATAGGTGGCGCACTGTCCACTGCATAGGTGGCGCAACGTCCACAGCACAATCCACAACCACAAGTGTAGTCTATGTGGAGTTATTTGAAATATATATATATATTTTTTTCTTGTGAAAGATGAGTTAGCTGTGAATAAATTGCCCCCCCCCCCTTTCCCCCAGAAGCACATGCCCTGCCTCTTGCCATTATAATAGTGTTTTTCTTGGTCCCCAATGAGTGACATGAGAAACCTCCCTGGTATTAACCCTCATGTCAGTTGCCAAGCTGCCAATGATTGACTGGTGTTCTATAAAATTTCTCTTATTTTTATTTAACCATGCTTTGCACAATGAATGGGATGAAACTGTGAAACATTGTGCAATGACTTCAAAAAATCTGTAAAGACATCATCAGTGCAAGTACTAATAGTAGCACAAACGGAGTATCAGTAACTCTAAGAGCACCGAGTTCTTTATATGTGGGCCTGAAATCGTTTCTCCTGTCAAGGGAACAGTGGTGCCATTTTCTTAAATATACATAAAATATATTATTAAATTTCAGTTGATGAAAAGTAAGGAAGGCAATTTTATTTATGTATGGTCAATTAAATAAGATGATGTGTGATGAGTTTACATAAACCAAATGATCTGTGATGTTATGTTGAATAATTTTTTCATATGCCAAGGGGCTCTGTAAAGTGGAAGACTTTTGAAATGGTGTGTGACACATTAATGCATTTTCACTGTGACATTTCGCATTTCTGGTGATGCTTCTGGGTGATATGGAAGGCAAGTTACTGCACTGATGAAGATGAGGCGGCTGGATTGGAGGGATCGTTTACCTCTGCTGTGTTCAAGTCTAGCTACAAACCCTACCAGGTCATTAGTTTTTGAAGATCAGACAAGTCCCTCTTTAATTTTCATCTTGTCAAATGCAAGAGCACCCACCTGGGCTACTGAAGACATTTTAGTAATTTAATGTGGTGTTGGCTACCACTGATGCAAGAAGATACAGACATTCCTTCTAAAAAAATGGTCTTTCCAGGTTTTTGCCGTATGAATGTATTGTTCGTTCTCTTTTCTCATTGATGGCAATGCAATTTTTCTATGTGTACACAGAAAGGGTTTTCTTTGTTGAATTAAGCGAAGTATAGGTGTGGATCATGGGGTATCTTATAAAGTATATGTTATGCATGAGGGAAATTGCGTCCTTTTCAATGTCAAAGACCTTGCTATTCTGCATTCTATTCTTTCTTCCTTTATTGTTTTGCAAGACTTACACATGTCCTGATCTTTTGACAAGAAAGATATTATGACAGTAAGTGACATGATTTCTTTAGGGCTGCTGATAACAATGGGCAGTGGTCCTGACTTACCCATTATCTTAGCATCTTCACAACTTTTCTGTAATATTAAGTGAGACTACTGTATGTGTCATAATGAACTCCAGTACATGGTTGAGTCCATTCAAGGCATTGAAGTGTTTCAATGAGGTGTTTTGTACCACTGATGCTAGGAAGTATTCTTTCTAGAATAAAAACTGGCCTTTCAAGGTCATGGTGGTAATGAATGTATTGTCCATTCTCTTTATGAGATATTAGTGAACTTCATGGTCCTTTGAGTCGAGGCAGTAGATTGTAGATTCCCTTAGTTTGAACTATAGGAGGGGGACTCTTGTTGTAGGCCTGAATAGATCTCATGTGTAGTTGTCCAACATTCTTCTTAATGCTCTACAGTTACTTTATGTGAATAATTTAATTTCTTTCCATGTCTACATTACGGCCCATCCAGATAACAGATATTTCCATTTCTCAAGAATTTCTGACTGCTGCCAGTTGTTTATTTGTATGAAACTAATGCTGTCTTCTGTTGAAAGTTTGAATAAAGTTTGGGGTATTTCATATGTATCCTCATTTCTGTTGATGACATGGCTGCAGCTGTTGTGTAATATTAATTAAAAATTGTTTTAAAATACTATATGAAAAAATGGCATAAAAATGTGCATGTTTTCAGTGGCATTTCAAATGTATATAAATACAAAAGAAAAAAAAACATTTTAATTTTCAAAGTTTATCATATTATGTAACAAGGTTCCCTTCCACGAGTGAATACATATCGCAGGCTCAATCCTAATTCAGGCAGATTCATATACATGTATTATTGAGCATAATGCATTTTTAAAAGCAGAAGTTTATAAGTAAGCTGCATGTAACTATTTTACAGGTTAGAGACTCATTTACACTAGGTCAGAGGCCAGTTTGCGTTGGTGTCCTTTGCAATGGCATACAGGTATATACAAAGCAGCATTGAATTTTCTGATAGTTTAAATGGAATATTCCATTTCATCTGCTTTCTTTGATCAACTTATATGGCAATCAGGCCTTACTAAATATTAAACTCAACTGCTAGTAACCGTTTTCTTACCTGTAAATTAGTTAAAGTATAGAGTTGTGCTGCTTTTAACAGTAAATGCATTATGCCAAATTGGGATTGGAGGATTTAGAATACGCCTGGATTGGGACTTGGCCTGTGACATATGTCCTGGTATACTTGCAGAAATGTTCAAGCAAACTCCATTGGACGAACTGTGCAATTCAGTCCCTGTTGCTAACAAAAAGAGGGGTCAGTCAAGAAACCCCCAGGAGAGGAGAGATGGAGGTTGAAACCAGAGATTTTAGATGAATTGGAACAGATTGGAGTGGAGGTGGGTGGCTCTTGTAGGTGGTGTGTCACCTTACACGTTGAAGACGAGTAGAGCCCCTTGCCAGAATTGTCATGGAATCATGGAGTAAGTTTCCTACTAAGGTGTCTTATATTTATTTTACTTATTTTTCTTTTGTCATTGCCATTTTCAATTCAGTCAGTTGCCAACGTTTCTCTTGATTTTATTAGTTTAATTACCAATTTTCCTTTTCTTATCTTGTGTAAGCTCTGTAAGGAGAGGTTCATAGAAGTTAGATTCTTCCCAGAAATCCTTGGATTTTTCTCGATTATAAAAGTTGGATACTTTTTAGAAATTCCGAGATTCTTCTAGTTGATAGAAGTTACATTTTTTAAAACTTTCTCTTCCTGTTTCTTATTTTTCATACAATAGTTTTGTGTGTTAAAATATAAATTTCTGATAACATATTAAATACACAGACTGAAAAATAAAACAGCAATTTGGTGTATAAATTGTGTAATATTGTATGCTGTACATAGGCAAAATGCCTTTTCAAGTTTTTCTCTTAGTTTCAAAGAGAAAGAAAAATTGTTACTCAATCAATAGTGACTGCACATTTGAGAATATTGCTTACTACTTTCAGTGTACAAGGGCTGAGGATCAGCTTGCACTTGGACAGATTAAAGGCATAATAACTCTTTGTATGAGACCTATATTTCACAATAAAAACCTTGTGAATAACTCATAGAAATATAATATATTCTGTTTTACCACAAAAACAGCAGTTATAGCTTTTATTCTGATATTTAAACTTGTCTTTAGACCACGTGACCTCCATTGATGTCTATACTCTGTTAAAATCTCTTAAGAGATTTTAACAAAAAACCAAACTTTTTAGAAAAAAACCAGGGACTAACTTTGAATGTAAAAATGGATTCATTAACCATTGGTAAGTATGGGAAAATTGTTGTTTACTCCAGGAAAATTCATTTTTTGGCCAAAACGAAGAGTTATTATTGCTTTAAAGGACTTGCTTGGACTTGTACAGGAGTAGCAACAAGCAATGTGCACTTTTTTGCACAACATTTGAACCGTCAAGTGTGAAGAACATGAAAAAGTTGTTATCAAATAGAGGAAATGGGAAATACTTACAGAATATTGAAATTAGCAAATGATGGAAATATTATTTCTAAATTGATGGTAATTAAAAGATTGAGGCAATTACTAATCAAAATTTGTGTTTCTGAACTGTCAAGAGCAAAAGGCACTTGGACAGGTTAAAAGATTGGCAGAAAAAGCAACAAGCAGTGTCCTTGTGATATTTACAAGCAAGAAAATGGTCAGATAGAAGAATGACAAATGTATTTAATAGTGATCAATCTAGAAATTTTGATGTGATATATGACCCATGTGCTCTTTTTTCCCTTGGTCATTTTGGGAGTATGGTACATCAAGGTATTGAAAATACGAATTGGAATCTTCAATTTTAGACAACAGGCGGTGTATCCAGACTTATGCAAATTTTAATAATTAAAATTATTTACATGTATGTCAGTGTATTGGCGATGAACCTGGACTGCCACTCAAGTAACAAGTTCATACCATGCACTTACAAAAAAATCAGAATGTGTAATTTTAATAATAAATCCGAGTAATGCCTCAATGTGAAGGACTGCAAATCTTTTAATCCAGAAAGAACATGTTAACAGTGTTTAGATAATGTTGAAATAAATATCGTCTTTTTTACCACTCCAGGATTCTAAATATCACTCCCTGCATGTCAAATATATATTTTAAAGTAATATAACTATCTACGATGTACATGTATGTCTTAAAACTGAAAGCAGTTGATTGTACATTCAGATTATCATAAAATGCTACCAGGGTGCATTTAGATTATCATAAAATGCTACCAGGGTGCATTTAGATTAGCATAAAATGCTACCAGGGAGCATTCTCTTACCTTCCACCCGTTAGCCAGTTCGACCCATTAAAATCAGTTGCAAGTTGTACAAGTGAAAATATTTTTTAAATTAATTACATATCTGCGTCCAGATTTCAAATTAGAATTTGAATTGAAATAAAATTTACGGTAATATGCCAAACAATTCGACCAAGATTAATTAATTAATTTCATGGAAATGTCAGTTTGGTCGTACGCTGATCATAGAAGTGGCCAAATATGGAGCTCAATGAAACTAGCCAGTTTTTCTGTGTTAAACTACAGTAATTGTCTGAATTATATAAATGCAATAGTGCATTTGCAGCAAATTAATTTGTAATCAAACTGAATATAGATGTTAAATGTTGATGGTGATTTTACAGTATTCCTGGACCCTTAGAAGATGTCACGATGAGCTCTACTTGTTTCACGCGATCAGATAGTAATATCTGGTTGGCTGCCTCTCGGCCTGTTGACACCGCCCTCTCCATCAACGCGGAAGGATACGCCGTTTTTAACCAATCACCGGCAAGATGCAAATTTGGCAGACCACATTCCATTGGGAATGACGAATTAGGCCGGAACATCTGCAAGTTGAGTTCAAAAGATGAAAAGTTCTCAAACGAGTTGACATGGTAGCCTAAAATATTGAACATCCTTTCGAAAATCTCTGGATAAATCAGCTTCACCGTGGGAGAAATTATTGTCCACACTTGATCGTCTGTAACGTCGCCGTGCGCCCATTTGTAAAGGTGGAATTCCAGTACAGAACCACCGGTCTTGTTGGCCCAGGCGCTGGCCTCTTGTTCCAGGCGGTGGTACTGCGCCACGAGGTTGACTGGGGTGTGTTGGGGAGTCTCGAGAATATCTGGTGTGGACGCGTTGAGCTGCTTGTCGAACCAAACACGGAGAACCTGGCGGAAAGGGGTGCAAAAATATAATCAGGTTTGCTCTCTTTTTTCTTTCTGATAAATTAGGTCTGAAATAAGTATCCTTTATGTGTGAATATAAATTTTAAAAGCAGTATTCACTTTGTATTTGAATCATCAGGCGTTTGAGTGTCCGCTTAACGTGTACAACTGACAATGCTTCATCAGAAAACGATGATATCAGACGAGCTTTTTAGAAGATATGTATTTGAATGAAGTAATCGCCAAAATGTTACCTTTTCAAAAGAAGTTTGTAATTGCATAATTGAAGAGAACGTTAACTGTGCCTACCTTATAAGGTGGGGCTAACTTCATGCGAGACACTTTACTCCATAGTTTAGACAGACTATCCGTTATTATGGGTTTATTGCCGTAATAAGACAAAGTCGCATTCAGAACGCTTTGCGTGCCCACGATGTCCATCGCTGAAACCACGTGATCATACACGACAGCGTCCTTGCTATCACCGGTCACCTGTCCTTGGTCACTTATGGTTAGACGCTCAACTGAATAGTTGGAATGCAACCTGTTAGAATAGGAACACGTGTACAGCTGTAGACTGACAGTCTTTCATGTTAACATAATATTGCAAAGAACTGTATTCCTATTCATTGCGCGTTAAATATAAATTAATGATTTTTGTGTCTGGATTATCAATGGTGTAAAACATTTTATTCGAAATTTCACGCAAGATTTATTTAAACTAATTGATAGTCCCCTGCTCACACTATAATGTAAAATAGTACCTTACCCATGCGCTGTTCAGATTCTTACAGGCCCGTAGCCAGCAATTTCAAAAGGGTTTTTTTTTCTGAAAAAGTGGACCTTTTTCCATAAAAAAACTTCATGTACCTCGATTATATTTTACCCAGAGTGGACCTTTTCCCAGCAAAAGGGGTGGTTCTTTCGAACCCCCTTGGCTACGGGCCTGTTCTTACAAACATTTTTTATAAAAAAATTAATTACTCCACATGGAGCTCGGACAGCCGATCAAGCCAGGGCTGCAGGATGGCTTTCCCAAAGCTGTATATGGTCACCTCGCGGTGGTCAGCCTCCGCATTGGTCAGGAAATAGAGCTGCATGTACCTATGTTAAAATATGCTTCAAATCTGATAATTTATTCATCTATGGAGCACAAATTACACTAAATTTTACCTGTATTAATTTAATAGGAAATATTGCGCCCCCTCTCCACTTACTAGATTGGTCTTAATTGAAACGGGGAAACGGGTAAAATATTCCTAGTATCAAAAATATATGCCTTTTAGAACATTACTTTTATTAAACACCAGAGGTGCCAGAGGTATTAAATGTCAACAATAAACTATGAACCATAGCGAATAATTTGAGATACGTGTTCCGGTATAAAGCATACATGTAGGCCTATACATCACTTTTGAAGTTCAGTCGGCGCATTATTTATTTTTAATCAAACCCTCTATACACCAAAACTTAAAACCCAACATTGTTATTTTAAAGTTAGTTTTCCGTTTTATTAAGCATTCTTTAAGTTATAATCATAAATCATTAGTATAATTACATGAGCATCTCAGCTGCACTGATGGCCCTGGGTTCGTTCAAGGTCACAGAGAGGGCGGGACGAAGGAGAATATCGTTCAGATCTCGTTGCACGCCACGCATGGTGGCCCACTGGTCAAATGTTATGTTATCATACCTTAAAAACAATGATATTATTGTTATTATTCCACAGATCATTTTTCGTCATGTGGATATCTTATTTGTTTGCGTATATTATTCTTGGAAAGTATCCTTTTTGTGTCACTTTGGTCAAAAGACAAAATCATCATCACATTTTGAGGCAAAAGTTACTTTATGCAACAGCATATGTACAAGACGAGACAGTGTAATGGTGCTAAAATCGCTAATCCAATAACTTTGTCAAAAACCTTCCAGTCTACAGGTACAATAAATGCCAATGTGATAAATTATAAATTGATAATAAAAACAGACAGTGCCCTAATGTTTTAAACAAAGCCGTTGTCTATAAAAGATTAATGAATCAATTTTCTTACAAAGACCCGGATGCAGACTTAACTTTCAGTACTTACTTTTGATACACTGTGTCGTAGTCGAAGAAATCCAGATCTGGCAACATTAGACTGGAGAGAATAGCGTCCGTCAGTTTGATATTGGGACTCCTACTGATAATGCCTAGAATGACAATAAACCGCTTTAAAGGCACTACGTGCTTTAAGATTAATCAAAAGAATGGAAAATACCTTATAGGCCTAATTTTCAGCATTTAATGAAACACGGGCTACTATTGGTCAAAGTTTATGTATTAATCTTTCTTATTTCGAACACCCAACCGTATTACTTAATTATTTAGTTGCTAGTATTGCCACTAGTATCCATACATTTTTTCATTGACATAATAAGCAAGAATCCCCGATATGTCGGATCGATCTATGTTGAACGATAGTTTCATTGGGAATGAGCCTTAGTCACGTGGCGTCAAGTCATTTGGGACCTTGAAACTCTGATAAAACTCTCTTGATAACAAGACGAAAAGCAGCCGGCCTTGTTTGACGACACCTCTAGACCTAAGCCCCGACCAAATGGATCTATATTTACTGAACCCGATAAAGTGACGATTGCTTCCTTTGTCATTGAGGTGAGGACAAGGGCACACTTAATCCAGGGCAAGATGATCACCTAAAGGGGCATTTGGTGTCTGTTGGACACAATGGTGTCAGGGTGACGTAACAAAACATTACGGGTCTCATTTAATGATTTATACTCTGCTTTGGGGTACTGGTTCCCCCTTATCACAAAATCTGAACTTGGGCCTATAACACAAGGGCTGAATGTTTGACTTTCTTTGACCGAGTCAATGAGTATTTTAGTAGAAAAGTGAAGGAAATAGTGTGCCCTGGTATTTAGAAATAACAGTGTACCTAGTTTCAGATATGCCCCCTCCATATGTCCGATAGTCTCTAGCCTACCCATAGGTTGAACAAATATGCCCCACCCCCCATTTCATTGGGTTTAGGCTTACCAAGTTGGTTGAACGGATACGCCCCATCCATCCATGTTCACTAGTTTCTAGCTTACCCGGTATATTGAGCGGATAGGCCCCCCTTTCTTTTTTTCTTTTTTCACACAATAGTTATGTGTGTTAAAAAGATGAATGTTTGATTAACATCATTTTATATATAGAAACTGTGGTCTCTAGCTTACCTAGTAGGTTAAGGGGATAAGGTCCCTCGCTGTAAATCGTCTCCGGCTTGTAGTCCAAGAAGATGTAGTGAACGGCCTTCCATACGCGAAAATTGTTGTCGATTTTCAGACGACGGCGAATATCTTTGAATTGATGGTAATTAAAGAACCATGCTACGGAATGACAAATTATAAATAGAAACTGAGATAAGAATATGCCCTGAGAAAAATGGATTAAAACAAAACTGTGTAGAAAAGGGTCTTGTGTAGAAAATATTGAGTAGTCCACTTACAAAGATTTTTTTTCTCAGGATAAATGAATAACAAATATTTAATGAAAAATATAAATAACTTAGTCCGTATGAGTCGTATTCTGAATGACTCGTTTAATAAGTAATTTGTGGGCAAACCCATGTTTTGATCTGATTTACTTTCACAAATAATCTCCCCCAACCCCTCTCAATTTTTTTTTCATTTTGAAGAATTCAAAGATCAACAATTATTTTATGGAGCCTTTAAAAACATTTAATTTGACGGCAACCCGAGGGCTAAATAATGCCCAGTCCCTGCAGCCCCCTACCATGAAAGCCATGCTCGACATCAAAAGCTCCAAGCCCTGGTAGGTCAACCCTTCTGGTAAACAATTTCCCGCCGAACACGTCACTCTTCTCCTTAACTGTGACGTCATAGCCACGTTCCGCGAGCTCTAGTGCAGCTGAGAGGCCTGCTAGGCCGCCACCTTAATAATCGGCGTATAAATATAGTTAATTCCATAAGTAAGCCTTATGACGGTGCGGTTGCGTCACTTTAGTTTAAATCGTGCTTCATAAAATATGGGTAAGATACGTTTAAAACGTTGTTATTCAACAATAATGAATACATACACGATATGAAACGAAATAGATGGATTGCATCTATGATTGCAGTAACAAAAATTAAATGGATGTATGGTATGAACATGCTATTCTAATGAGTGGATGTATTCAGTCATCCAGTAGAATTAGAGTGACAATTATGTATATAAATCTGACACTGGAACTAGTTTAAGTACATGTACAATGTATCAGGTTACAAACGTAAGTTCCAGGACCAAAAATACAAAATGCATTAATAAGAGGCACCGATCGAGATAGGCCTATAGGTGCGCAGATAGCTCTGAGTTAACTCCTCTTTAAACTCCTTTCGAAAACTTACCTAGAACGAGAACTCGTTTTTGTATGCCATCCGGCAGACGGTCAGGGTCGCTGGGGTTCGCGGGCGGTATGGTTCGAGGAGGTTTGGGGAACGCCCAGGCGCTAACCAACAGTACTAGCGCTACAATACAATGGTGCAGTTACGCGTTAGAAGCATGTCACGTACCAAAGCCCCTAGTAATACGGGATACCATTGATTTGTACATGTAAACTTCATCCTAGATATGACCCACCTACGTCACGATAACCCTAACCTGTACGAATTTAATGGAGGGCGGACGCTCTGTTACCCTGACCCTCGTTTTTTTAGCACTGCCCATTTAACCTTGTATCTTCAAATAAATTTTTTATTCACCCTTTTGTTTTTAGAAACAGTACGGATTTCAATGCCTTTTTAGTTCAAGAGTGAGGGAATCTAAAACCAATATCTTACACATTAAATAGAGAAACAAATTGTGCATGTCACGTAAGAAAATGCAGTTGAGTGAGAAAACGTAAATCAATATCTTTTAAATTAAATGGAGAAACAAACAGTACAAATCACACAAGAAAATGCAATCAGTTGCAGAATTACGGCCTAGTTTCTGACAGGAGGAGGAGCTGCATCTATAAATTGTGTAATAAATGGACATTGAGATAACTTACCTAGAGAACACTCACGGATGATCATGACTTATACACTGTTCCTATCAGCCTGATATAATCTGGCCAAACTATGTGGCAGGTATCTTTATATTTACATCAGTTTAGGACTTTAATCCTTACACAATCTGATATAAGTTTGCGTACATGAGATATATATCTTATCAAAGGTTAAGAGAGGTAAACACATCGTTGATGGGGTATAATTCGTTTGAGAACCAATGGGTCAATGAAAATGCCCTTTACCCTCGTTTTAAGCGGTGGTTTTTCAAATTCTGCCATCCATTCGATTTCAATTCTCGCGCCGGCTTCCAGATCACGCGCGATTTCAAAGATGGTTGACGAGCGGCAAGGTTTACCAGGAGGTAAATACCCTTTGTTTTACTTCACTAATCAAACGGATCAATGTTCCAGTGATAGGTTTCCACGAAGTCGGGGAATCAGTTTATTTTCTTTTTGAGTTTTCTTCATATTTACTGTATTTATTTAGTCATTTGCCATAGTGTTTGTTAGCCCTTCAAGTTAAAGTTAATATCGCTATAACAGAAGACACACTTCCATTATTTACCGTGGACTAAGCAACAACAACAACAACAACAACAACAACAACAATAATAATAATTATTATAATAATAATAATAAATCTAACAGGCGCTAGTCTTAAAGGAAACTAAATGACTCCGCAAACCAATGCCGACAAGCTGATCCCTCAGACGTAAACACATTCTCACTTATATTTAGGCGTCTTCAGGAACTTTTTACATTTCACAAATCTTTTCATAGCAAGTATTAAGGACCGCCAGCACGCTACTTTTACCTTATACCCATCACACGTAAACCCTTATTAGGAAGAGAAGCAATAAATAAATAAGACTAATCATATAAGTAATTTATTTCTTCACTAATATTAAATATAAATTTCCAATAATTATGTATAATTTGAACCAAAAAAAAATGATTTTTTGTAAGGGTACATTCGCTGACCCTATCGTACTAACTGTGGATCGATCTATCTGCAAGGGGGGTTCTCGCTAAATTGCTTTCCGCTTAAGCGGCTTAGATGTCTGTCACGCCTACTGAAGCTGTGAGGGGATAATTAATTATCGTTTAACAGCTTCATTAGGTGTGCCAGAAATATAAGACGCTTAAGTGGAAAGCAATTTAATGAGAAAACATTTGGAGATGGATCGATCCTGTGAGATCGATGTAGGTATGGGAACCCAGTATAAATGTCGTTTGCGACAAAGCACGTGCTCGTGTGTGTCTGGTCCTGTGCCATCATTTGGAAGGCACATTCCCTTTAAACTAGTCCAACCGATGATGACTCTAGTCAAGTATCTGGAACTAACCGACCAATTAGACCTGTATCCTATAGGTTAATCACTGCTGCAACGCCGACATTGTCAAACAATGTCTTCTATGTGGAGTTTTAAGTCCGTAAAATCTGCCGGGCTTATGACCCCATTTGAGCGTTCGGACCTCGATTTTGGCCTGCTAGTGTCATAACTCAGATCTGTACTGACATAATCCACTTTATTGCTTGCAAACACCCATCGAGAAAAGTTTACCCTAAAACCAGACGATGGTTTTCGTTTCTTTGGCAACATTAAATGCAAGTGGTCCCAGAAGTTGTTTTCAGTCCTCGGCCTTCTCTCCGATGGCCACCGCACTGGTTTGGCAATCTTAAGTATATTTCTGAGATCTTTGTCTGTGGAACTTATTTTACTTATGTCTTCATATATCAAAGGTATAATGCTGTGCTTGGATTGAAGCATTTCCAACTGCGCGCTAAGAAAGTGAAATCTGCACCAGCCGTTCTCGATAAATCTCGGAGAGAGAACGAGAATTGTTCTTCGGCTTGATTCCACGGCTTCTATCACACTGACACTTAGGACTAAAAAGTTTGAATAAAATAAAAAAGAAAAACATTATAAGATAAACGGAAACTAGTCATTTATGTTAATATTAACGTCTTCCACTATTATTGCCAAAATGAAATATTGGTGCACTAAATATGCGAGTTATGTCAGTTCATGTGCACAGATCTATGCGCGAGCGTACGTGCGTGTATGTGTGTGCGCGCGCACGTGTGTGTGTGTGTGTGTGTGTGAGAGAGAGAGAGAGAGAAAGAGAGAGAGAGAGAGAGAATGACAGAAGGAGAGCAGGATGAAGGGGACTTGAACATTCAAAGAAACTTCTCCAGTAAGGATCTCGGACCATCCAATTTTCAGAAAACTCACCTTCTCCAGGCAAAAATTCCTTGTAGTCAACACACACTCGCATATTATATGTCTGTTCCAGTTTAGGAACCAGTGTTCGAACGACGAATATTTCGTCTACCGAGTCTGGGCAGTAAGACACGAATACATCATAAAGCTTATCATCTGCAAAATACAAAATAAGGATAATATCGCGAAATACAGCAACGTTAGAGAGAGAGAGAGAGAGAGAGAGAGAGATGAATCCACAGAAAAAAATGTCAAGGCAAAAGTATTTAATGACAAGTACAGAAAACAATAATTAATATATTAAAAGAAAAAACAAACAATTTACCTGTATCTTCGTACTTTCCAAAATATCTCTTCGCTCTCAGTTTTATGATAAACCGTTTCTGGTACACGACCCAAGGCAAAACCACCACTGTCACCACAAACAACAACGCCAGACCAGTGATGGTCGCTATGGCGGCACGGTTGTCAATATGAAAAGGTTGGTTAGTACCAATTGGTTCCGATACCAAGAGCTCTGCAACAACAACAGCAACAATAATAATAATAATAATGATAATAATAATAACCACCAAAATGTAGGTATTAATAACACCTTAATAAATTCTACAGTGGAATTCAGTTGTACACATGGTTGGCTTGACGATGAATTATTTGTCAAAAAATAAACAAAAAGGTAGGCCTTAATGAACGTCAAAAACCAGTGGTGTAAAAGATTTGCATCCAAACACACACAAAGGCATGCACATCAATTTAAAACCCTAATATCAAAAAAATTCCTTCAAACACGCACACACTAAGGCAGTCACAATCTTTCTCACCTCTTATCTCAACTGACACATTACTGGACGCCGTCTCCGTGCTTGCCACACACACGTACTCCCCCACGTCCGTCCTATTCAGTGGCGAGATTTTCAGGACATTTAGAAAACGGGTTCTTCCTTTGCCGCTGTAGAAATTCTCGTGGAAACGAGAGCTGATCTTGCTGATTCGCTGTCCATGGCGTAGCCACTAAAATAGGAAACGAATGTAAAGAAACAAATACAAAATACCTTTCTTTAATAAAAATTGATGAATATTTTTACCACAGCCAGGTCGAACTTCGCCGCTCGTCAGCTGTCTTTTAAGACAGTTTAACTTTTAACGTGCTGATTCCTAATGGCAGTGTAGAGCCCGAAGGGACGGCGGAATTTGAAAACCATCGTTATGTGTGGGCTAAGGCCTACTTAATTTTCCCAGATTCCTACAGAGTTATGGCGAATGTCAGAAAAGGTAGAGAAAAGTTTGGTTAGTCTTTCATTATACTGCAGTTTTTTTCTGTAGGGGGAATCAGTAACAGTCACTGATACATGTTCGTGTTATCTGTCGCAGTGGGCATGATAACGGATTTTCTGCATACACGTATAGCGTCAGGTGGTTCACACAACACACGCCACCTTCCTTAACGACCCAGGCATTTATATTGACAAAGCTGCACTATATTCTCCTTAACTCAGCGGCAGTGCTTGTCCGGTAAAGAAGTCAATTTAGACGTGCCTTTCTATCAGTATAAGTTAAGTTTTCAAAACATTTTGAAGTCGGAGCGGAGCTGCAAAATGGTATCTCGGTGTGTGTTTTGTTCCTGTTCTATCTTAGATACCGCGCTGTCCTTTGACGGGTTCCTTTCTACGCAAGGCAGTAGCTTAAATTACAAAAATATACTGAAAATTCCGTGATGTTATTCTGCTAAACGGTTGCATTATTGTCACTGCATCAAACTGATCGTGACATTTTTCGATTCAACAATAAGTTACTTTGACTAAAAAAGCCTTTGCACGTGCTTCATACGACGTCGAAAAGCATTAAGCACGGCACACGCCTCGGCTTATTTATCAAACCGCAAACAAAACACACGTGACAGTTTTAAGGACAGCACCTGTACTAGCCAATAGAAACAAGTCGCATGTGAGGAGAATTCAGTGGAATTCCCCATAAGGAAGTACCCTTGGTATTCCGTTCATGCATGTTCAGGTTTCATTGGTTTACGTTCCATGTCATTTATCTTTTAAGATAAGATGGTGCCCTAGTGGTCGAGGGAGGTGGCACCAGCTTTGCGGTAAAAACTGCTTCTGCATGTGCAAACAGACAGCAAAAGTTAGGTTAATTTGACTGTATGTTAAGAGTTAAGAGACCTCACAAATTTTAAGCGTTCATATGTCCAATTTCAAGCGGCACATAAACATTCACTTCTGTTTAAGTGTCCGTCCAAACATACACTATACATACACTAAATACACTTACCTTCAATTCACACGTCTTGCTATCGAAAGGGCGATGAAAATCAAACTCACAGAGGAAGAGGAGCTCTTCGCTTACATTTCTTGACAAAAAGGAGATGGTAACATCTGAAGACAGGTGAATTAGCGTTGGTGTTACACCGTCCGTTTCGCCCGCGGTAGTCACAGCTGACCACACGCTAGGTGATGTCAAGTGCCCCTTATCGCCTGCGGTTGTCCATGCGCCTCGTGCATCATGGGTGGTTGTCATATATTGCTCCTCGTGGGTCGTAGCTGACGCAGTTGGTGACGTTTGCAAACTCGGTGACGACGAGGAGGTCACGCTGACATTGAAATGGGTTACTCCGGAACCTTGGTCTGGCACATACCGTGTTGGGACATCCGTCCACGAAGAGGGGGTCTTGTCGGGGGGCTTGGGTTGCGGCGTCACAGTACTGGGTGAAGGAGTGACAACTGTCCCTGGCCTTGGTACTGCAGTACGTGGCGATGGCGATGGCGTTGGCGATAGCGTGGTCGCTGGCATGGGCGTTGGCCTTCCAGTACGTGGCGGTATCCAAGGCGTTGGCTCTAGCCCCGGAAACACTGATGGAGTAGGCCTTTTTGGAGTTTCTGGCATGGGCGTTGGCCCTGCAGTTCGTGGCGGTATCCAAGGCGTTGGCTCTAGCCCCGGAAACACTGATGGAGTAGGCCTTTTTGGAGTTTCTGGCATGGGCGTTGGCTGTGGCCCCTGTCCTTTTGTTGGGGTAGGCCTTCTTGGAGTTTGTGGCGTGGGCGTTGGCTCTGCAGTACGTGACGGCATTAGTGAAGGTCTTGGTATTGGTGTTGAAGATGGCGTCGGCCCGGGCCAAGTCGTCGGCCGTAGCCCTGTAGGACTAGGTCGCAGTGCTGTTGGCATTGGCGTCAGTATTGGCGTCGGTCTTAAGGTTGGAGTTGCAGGTGCCTTTACAGTAGAATTCGTTCCTGGGGTTCCTCTTGCCGTAGTCTGACCAGATAATCCTGGCGTGGACTCCGTACCTGTACTGGGCCAGAGGTCCTGCGTGGGTATGAGAACCTTTGTTGGCTTCCTAAAGCTCGTACTGCTGTGTTCTGAGGAGGTTCCAGGAGATTTTGACACTGTCACGATTATTGGGGGTGGCCTGGTCATTGTAGAAGTAGGAGTAGTGGACGGGGAACTTGACACTGTGGAAGTAATTAAACTTTGATCTGGAAGAGTATGAATCGAGTTCATAACTAGAATGTCTTCCGTATGAGGAAACGTTCTATTCCAATCTGAAATATCTTCAGCTGGCTTTTTAAACTTAAGATTTTCAAGAAAAGAAATATAGCTGAATTTTGACAGAAAACTGTAGGCTTACCATTTAATAATAATCACGAGAACTAAGTACTGTTTAGTTTAGTTAAACATTTTTCAAACTATAAAGATACTTGTATTCGTTACACAAGAAAAACATTACGTCATTTCTTTACACAGATTCTATTCGGGGAATTTTAAATAGATCCACAATGGTCTATTTGCACCTATGATAGGAAAGACCATGCAACTTGTCTTTTACAACTGAATGCTCCGATGGACAGTTTTCAATTGACACATAACACTACAACTTACAACAATGTGGCTTTCCAACATATGCAGACGGCCACAGTTGTCGAAAGAGAAATTCATTTCATAACTCGATGGCTGATAGCAAACAAGTGATGTTGATTAATATTTAATAGGAATACGTACCGCAAAGCTCCCCTGTCCAGTTCTCGCAGCATCGTTTCCGAAGTCTCGTTGCCAGGCGGGTTGCGGTCACGTGACGAGTCTTTGTAATACGTCTATAAAAGACAAAATACACGAGGAATTTAGATTTAATTGTCTTTATATCATGGGCACTATTCAAGAATTGGACAAATATCTCCTTAAATTGTCTAAAGTAAGCAATTTTTTTCCAAAAGGTCATTGTAATATCCAGATATTTCATCCGGCCGAAACAATACTTTGATATTTTTCTACTTAAAAGATTTTATGTAATCTCAGTAGATCTTAATTGTTTGGCATCTTAGCCATTCAGGGTAGCCGCGTGTATTTCCTCCTATTACAGGGGTATCCCGCGAGTTATCTTTTTTTAAACAACTTCACAAACTGGCACAAACTGAATTTCCTATAGAAAAATCAACGTGCCCCCTCCATCACCGAGGTACTTCATATCAAATACAATTGACATACCCCCGATCTATAAACTTGTTTCACTATTCCGATTCGCTCTCATAATGGGGATGGAATCTGTTGAAATCAACTTCTATTCGTAAAATAAACAAATGTAAAAGGACTTCCAATAAAGTACAGAGATCGCGATTTTCAAGACAGATTTGGATAGGAGATACATGTACCTTGGGATGAAAAGTAACTGGAATAATTTCCAGAAAATTTCATTATTTTTTTTATTGTCTAAAGTCAAGCACTCATTGCTAATCAAGTGACAATGCACCAGGCAAAAATTGCTAAAACTATTCGACGAGTGTACAGACATGTAACAAAAACCACAGACACACTATAAATGTATTCAGACGCATTTCCTGAATAAAATGATTATATATCACAATGTTTAAATGTATATTATAGTTACACAGGTAGTGTTCCATGTCAACATAAACTCAAATTTGACCGTGCAGCCCTTGCAGTTTCGTATATTTTTCTTGTTTATATTGATCAATTATCGATTACTGTGTGTTTTAAAAAATCATTATACAATCGGTATGTGATATTGCACTCGGCTAACCTCGGCTAATTCCGTATATTTACCCGAGGTTACATTCAAATTACGTAATCCGTGGAGGACCTGGAATGTGAATTACCTTTGCACGCGGCATCTGCCCCACCCAAATATACCACAGGACTGAGTGACGGAGACATGGGTGACCACGGGTTCGGCCCTCAAGTACGTCTCCTGGTACCTGTAAACAATACAATGCTATTATGTTAATTTAAAACAGTTTTCGTCATTTTTGTTTACATTAATAATAATAATAATAATAATAATAATAATAATAATAATAATAAATTCAATGGTATCTTAATGTATATTGTGAGGAGTTTCAAACATAAAGTATAGGTTTCGGCCTATAGAGCACGTTCTCTGGTTGAATAGCTATATGACCGGTTGAATGATACCCATGTGACAACTTTTTAGTAATGTTCTCTTTTTCTCTATAAAATGCAAAAAAAGACGTCTTTGGTGTAGTCCTTATAATGCTCAAATGCAATGAAATTTATACAGTCCCAGCGGGCACTCAACGTTGATTCAACATTGAGGATAGGTTGAGATGATGTTGATCCATCAATATTGATAGATCAACAAGATCTCAACATTGTATCAACCTTTTCTTGTCAACCAATTGTCAATGTTGATAGATCAACAGGGTCTCAACATTGATTTAACCTTTCTTTGTCAATCAATTTTCAATGTTGATAGATCAACAGGGTCTCAACATTGATTTTACCTTTCTTTGTCAATCAGTTTTCAATGTTGATAGATCAACAGGATTTCAACATTGAATCAACCTGTGTTTGTAAACCCTTTGTCAATGTTGACATATCAACTGGATCTCAACATTAGGCCAACCTTAACTTTATAACCTTAATCATAACCTTGATAATAGTTTTAAATTATTATCTCACTAGAGAGGTATGCATAGGGGTAATTGCCCCTCATAAAACGCTTGTTTTACCCCTTTTTCATTAAAATTAATTTTGTGAAAAAAGCGGTCATCAGTTTTTTTTAACTTTCCACAGGTTATCTTTAAGAAAAAGANTTGATGGTTCAACGTTGAGTCAACTTTCATAGTCAACGTCATATCAACATAGTATCAACGTTGATTCAACATTGATTCAATGTTGATTTGCCCTCTGGGGTTATGTTATGTGTATCATTACACAGGTCATTAATATCTATACATTGACCTAAACAAATTCGTCATGACCTCTCTGACTCAAGTCGATTAATAAATGATAATATCGATTGACTAAGTAATCCCGATCTAAGACCCCATTCCCACAAATTTTAGATCGATCTATCCCTGTGGAGAGTCTCAATAGATTACTGTCAGCTTAGCCGGCTTAAGCGTCTGTCCTGCCTACTAAAAGCTGTAAGGGACTAATTAACTATGGTGCCCGCTCGGCTGACTGCAATTTAGCGTGAACCCCCAGGGAGTTAGGTCGATCCGTATGGATCGATCTAAATTTCTGGGAATGCACTCTAACACTGGGTCTGTTAAATCTGTTAGTCTGCGGATCAACTAAGGTTGTGAATGCAGCTTATTACAGATAACGTGATCTAGAGTACACATTTTAATCATTTCTTAACCTGATTAGGTATTTAAATCAGTTCAACACTAATGCATGCCTGATATGACTAACACGTACATTCTTGTTGTTATTATAATCTACTCAGAACTGGGAGAAAGGGCAATCTACATGTATAGATCTACCGCTGTCTATTATACTAGAGGCCTACTAAGTGATGATATTAAATCCACACCAACATTCTCGACAGGGGAAAATTGTTTTAGATTTAGCCACAGACATATCCCTAAATATCCAGTGAAAAAACAATCTGTGGGCCTGGCGGTGTAGGGGGTGTGTGAGAAAATGGGGCATTATACTTTGTAATTACTGAGACGACAAACGCAAACAAACAATAACCCATCCTTAGAAAAGAAGCGTATTTCAAACATTAATACTTTGCTGTAGAATTGATTAAAATGTGAATCTTTTAACTCATGAAATAGATAACATGTGACCTGGTAATAATTAAGGCAGACCTGGTTACGTGCCTTTTGTAGGTAAAGTCATATATGTCGCCTGCCACATAATTTGAAAACTGTACTCATAACAGACGACAGCGACAGAAATAAGATGTTGATGCAGCGATACTCTCTGACCGCAGGGTACGCTAGTAATTAATCTGACACAAAAATGTTGAAGGTCCACACTGACTGTGATTTTGTATAGTACATGTATTTTAGGGGTCCCTATTGTCATAAGGTAATGCAGAAATATCTATCGACATCCTGGTTACCGATTATAAGCAGGTATGCTAACTACATCAATCTGGTTATGCTTTTTTGTCCTCAGCGTCTGGATGCGTGCTAGTTTCTATCATGGACAAAACTGCGAATTAACTTTTGCGAGAAACTTGAAGAGACATTTTTGAAAGAAATGTATGCAGAATGCGTACAATTGCGAACGCCAGAGGCATGTGCAACGACTACAGGTATGACTTCCTTGATCTTCCTTTTCATCTTTTGATTTATTACGAGTCACCTTGAGTAATTTAAACACAATTAACATATTACGAGTCACCTTGAGGCATTTAAACACAACATATTTCATGAAACACTTTGAGAGAGAGAGAGAGAGGGAGAGAGAGAGACCTGCTAAAATATCAAAACACCGTGCTTCTGTTAAAAACACTGAGCCATGCACAACCGTAGTAGTGGTTGTCCTACTTACACCTCGGCGTACTCCTCAAAACATCCCCCTTTCGCCAGCGCCAGCGTCCTCTTCTCCAAGCTGACCGTCACCCAGCATAGCGCTAGCCAGATTTCAAACCACCTCATGTTCTCAGTAATACCCCCATGCTGTATCACACACGAACTGGTCTCAAAAGTAACATTACGCTCTTTAAATCTGTTTAAAACAAAGTATTAGGCGCGTCTAACTAAATATACACCAAGCACTTTAACCTTCCGTGTTATTTCCATGCGTGACGTGACCGCGAACTCACCGCCGGAGGCATGTTTGGCAGTCTCTTCCACCCAGGCGGGGGATGTGATGAGATCACTCCCGATATTCTTTTGATACGAGTCCCCTAATTAATCAAATTAAAGAGATAAAGAGTAAGACTGCCACAACTCCGGCCAGTACAACCGGGCGATAAACCACGGTTATCTTTGTGAGCGGATGGATGCGGAAGGAAACGGGCGGATAATATTTTCATTGATAACTATATATATATAAGGCCTATCGTGCAAAAAATATTCTAACAAATATTGCGTTGATTTAATTTAATTGTCTAAATTTCTTTAAGTAAGTAACGGAGATTTGTTCTGCGTGATAAATGTCAAACATAGCATTTAAAAGGAAATCTTGTCTAAAATTTGGCAAATGACAATTTTAAAAAAATGAAAGAAAAAACACAATATCGTCTATCGATTGGGAGAAGCAATTTAAATGAGGGTGCAATGTCCAGGCCTTTAAAGTTTTCATATCTTTTAAACATTAATTAAACCTGTGAACTACATGTAACTAGAAAAACTGTACATAATCGTTTATGCAGTATTTCATTGTCCAAAAAAAAAAGTTATATAACCTCTTCTCCCCGCCCAAAACACACACACAAACACACACACAAACACACACACACACACACACACACATGCGGACACAAACACGCACACACACCACGGAGAATAAACACGTCCAAAAAGGAGACTACTAGTAGGCCTACATGTAGAATTAATAAAATACAGCTGCTGTTGTACTGACCTTAATTCACAACACCCATCAACTTACTTTGTGTTATTCGAGGGTTTGTCCGTACCAATCACTGCGGCTGTTTGGGTCTGTTCGTGGTTTCGGTTTTTACAGAATTGTTCAGCGTACAACCTCAAAACTGTTGGAAAGTCGCCAGAATATTTATCTTTTGGCAGTTTGGAGTATTTGGTACAGAGTATTTGGTACAGAACAACTTTGGTAACGTTTTTGAGTAAGTATTTAAGTAAAGGCATTGGTTTTTAAATTCAAAAATCCATTTTTCAGTAGTTTATCAGTGGAAATTTTTCAGACCAGTGGAAATCTTCATAATTAGCTGAAATGAGGCTGATGACCCTGCATGACGTCATGCTAAAGTGGAAAACTCGCAAGACCACGTGAGCTGGGGATAACTTTGTTAGCAGTGAGCAACCCTTGGAATACATGTACATGTATCATCTTAGAAAACAATGCAAAAGCAACAAGCAAAATATAATGAATACTTTGTGCAAAATACGATTTCGCCAGAACTGAACCGAAAACCAGTAATATAACCAGGGAAAATTATAAATTCTGACAGCTTTTTTTGTTTGTTTATTTGTTTCTGCTCGGCACGCTAGTCTACCATTTATCATTACAACCAACGCCTCTCTCCTGCAAATGCTTGCTTTTACGCGAGACTTTGAAGTCGCGAGACTTTGAATTATCTCGGATGGTTACCCTTATGATGGAATGAGGAAATAATTCTCAACTTCCAGAAAGAAATACATAGGGATTACACATACCTCGCGCAGTTGTGATATCTAATGCTTTTGGGATTAAGATAAAGAAACTTTCCAGACACCTTCTAAATCCATCTTCTTGTACACATATTAATAGCACGAAATGCACTGAATATGGGTTTAAATCACCTGGCATGGAAAACCTAAAGGAAGGGAAATGTTATTTTTTGGACTTAAATAGCATTTTTAGTCTTATTCTTAAACATAGAGCAAAACATGTAATTTATAGGTACAGTATGCAGCGTATATGGTGTATAGCCGCTTAAAAAAGTGATAAAGAGAGAAAGTTATATCAAACAGTGACCTTTGTTATACTCCAGCAAATCAACAATAAAAAATAATAGTCCGTGAAATTAAAAGACCTAATTAAAATACTGTTTATAAATATTACAAGGCAGCAAAGCTGTCAAATGTACAGACAAAAAGCAGGAAATAACAAAACAGGCTACTGTCAATTCTGATGCAAAAGTACATTATGCTTAACTGCAAATTCAACATCAAATTTTAATTATGCTCAACAGGTATTACCAATGTAAGTGAAATGTGTAACAAGCGTAAGGCTTCAGGCCCATGGGAGTTTAAGTTCACACTTTGAAAATGCCAGAATGAGAAAAATGAAAATTTCACATAAAACTGCTTAAATTCAATAATAAATGATAACCCATTTGAGCTGGCTTCCTTATTTGAACTGCATGCCAATCCTACAAATCATATTTGTAAGTTGAAAATAATAATAAGTAACACAGTTTTCTTTTCATAATGTTTGTAGTAGCAGTGCAAAAAGATTTTTGTCAATTTTGATGTAACATTACATAATAAATTACAGAATAATTATCACCAATTTTTGATTATTGACTATAAATAGCATGGACATGTAGAAAATTTGATTACCATTTGGCTTCATGTCCATGGGAGCTTCGAGTCCCACAATGAATATGCCAACATGATAAAAATGAATATTTCACTAAAATGTATAACTTCCAGAAAAAGAAGCCAATTAGACTGCTTTTCTAACTCAGGCTGCATTTTAGTCCTGTTTCTTTTTTGAAAGATTGACAATCATAAGTAACATGGTTCTCCCATAATGGTCATCATGGCAGCAGCACCCAAAATTGTGTTTTCTTCTATTTTAATGCAATATTACATAATGCTTAACAGCATAATGACCATCAGTTTTTATTAATAAAAGATCCGTATC